>JAJGOT010000369.1:662500-815000 GCA_022457155.1 Cladopsammia gracilis
AAACAAAATAACAACGTGATTCCCAAGTGTGAATGACACAATTAAAATACGCTCATAAATACAATCTGCATAACATATGTTTTCTTCGCGGATATGACCATTTTCTAAGACGGTTAGACAATGAACGCTCGTGTCCTATGGGATATAGCGCCTCTCGCATTAGATAGAAGTGCCACTCGGGCTACGCCCTCGTGGACTTCTATCTATGCTCGAGGCACTATATCCCATAGAACACTCGCGTTCATTGTCTAACCCTTACTTCTATTCTTTGAATTGAACTCCGATCTTTTGTTTAGGCTGTGTGGCATCAGGGTGCAAAGCTGTGCACTCCAAAACGCTTCCCTAGTTAACAAACGCTCATCAACACTATTTTCGTTATTTGAATTAAAGATTTGTTCCACAATAACGAATTCAAAGTCAGACATTTCATGTTCATCTTTGTTAAAATGAATGGCAACTTCACACGTGTTTTTATTCGTGATCATGGCTGATTTATGGTTGCAAAATCTGACCTTGAACTCGTTACTGGTGGATCCTACATATTGTAAATTGCATTTCTTACAAGTGATGAGGTAAATAACATTCTTGGATTTACAATTAACATTTTGTCTGATAGGATATTTTCTACCGTATTTAGTGCTCATGAAAATATGCTTGGTTGAGCTTGCCGGGTTTCCACTACAGCACTGCTACTTGTGTGAGCTACAGGAGAGCCGTAATGATTAACCGGCCCTGCTTCAAATTCTCCATTAACTCTCTGCAGTAATTTCTAAAAAACTTCTGTCCATCTTCTCTACTTTGCTTTCCGCAGGTGTTTTTGACACTACGACATGTGAGCCGACCGGACGATTTCACGGATAATAACAATAACAGAGGCGCGCAAAGCACACTGGTTGCGGGTGGCCCTTAAAGGTGCAAAATTGGAAATTCAACGAAAGTACTTTTCGATGGTAGGCGCAAAAGTCTGGAATGCGCTGCCGAACAACTTGAAACACTCCCAAAAATGCTTTCAAAAATGATCTACGAAAATTACTTCTCAAAACATTTGATAATGCTGATTCTTGTATTGACGTGCTCACAATAATAGACATGATTTCTTGATATTCTCCTTTGTTTTATTTTATTCTAATATGTGAAAATAATTATCCGACTTGTTAAATGTCTCACTTAAAACCTTGTAAGACTCAGTTTATTTATTTATCTACTAATTTATTTATCTCCGTATTTTATTTGTAATGTGATTTCTTATTTATTTATATATTTCTAAAAGCACCCGCCTCGATTAGCTTGACGCTACCTGCGGGTGCCTATAATTTTGAAAATCAGAATATATTTGTTTAATAAAAGATTGATTGAAAAGATCCAGAGTCGAGGTAACGTGACACTGGTAATTCTGCGATAATAAAGCTGAACTATGCACAATGTCTGTTTTGAGTCGTTTACTTAAGCAAAACCTACAAACTGGAACAAAACTAATATACGAAAAGTGGACTCGTTTGTTCATTGCAATCAATAGTTTACTGCTTCTAAAAAGTGAGCAGTACATGTTGCGTCTGGTTTTAAACAAGAAGTCACTTATTTGGTTATGTAATACGAATTTTGCTTACCCAAATCGTAATTGCTGTCATATTCAGCACCTACATTTCCGTTTTTCAAGTATCTTTTCACTGAAAAAAGTACTTCGCAAGTGTCCGTTCACGGTTTCAAAGTGTCCGTTGTCCATCTTAGAGAGTGTCCGTCTTATAGAGTTTAGTTACGTTAAAATACGACTGAAAAACGGCAAGGACCAACACAAGGTGTCCGTCTCCGAGGTGTCTGTTAAGAGAGAGTTGACTGTAACGCTAAAATAAACTGAGAATTATTCAAAACGTTTACACGGTAAAAATAAAAGGAACTTTTCGAAGTTTCAATTTTATACATGAGTAGTTAAGGACTTGGCGGTACCAGATCAGTTTTGCAAAACTGATCTGATACCAAGCCAAGTCTTAACTATTTCCCATCTGTTGGATTAAAAAATATAGAAAAATCAAATGAAACTATATGTTAATAAAAACAAAGTGCGTTTATTTCATTGCGTGACTTTCTCAGAAAAACAGGAAGTCGATGATGTCATACAATAGGGGGTTCCCCCAGGAAAATGAGCCATAATATTGCGTTTCAAGGTCATGAGACAGTCGTATGATTTCCCTCAACCAAGCAAATGGTGGATGATGCAAAATCCATTTGCCATTGTTCTCTTTTGTTTCCATTGAGGAAGGGAAAAAAACCTTTTTCAAACAAAACAAGATTTGCATGTTATCATTTGATTTAGTGACAGTCACATAAAAATATAATCTCATATAATAGTATAGAATGAATTGTAATTTAGAAATTCATGATGAATTTGAGAATATGGGAGAGTTGACCTGTCCCTTTTGTGACCAACGATTAGCAGATGTTGATAATAGTGCGAGAGTGGTCGAGTCATGTTGTAGTGAACAGGATATGGAAAATGTAAATGGAATGAATGTTTGTAAAAATTGTGGTGTTGTTAATGGATATGATTTACAAGCTCAATATATGGATTTCCATGATAACAAATATAAAATGACGAGAAAGAGTGTGTATATAAGAAAATATCATATTTTAAACGTTGTCAATGATATAACACAACAGAATCATGTACAAATCAGTAATGATAATAGAGAGAAAATCCTGACAATATTCGCTTTAATTAATGAAGTATTATCGCAGGTTAACAATAAACGTAAACGGATGATTAGTATTAAATTTGTTATCAAGCAATTATTTAGGATGCTTGAGCTTCCATACAAGAGTATTAAAGTAACGAAGTCAATGAAGACATTAAAATTCTATGAGACTTGGTGGAAACATGTTTATGAATTAATAAAGAATGATATCAACAAAATTATTAAAAGGTGACCTGTTGCGTGATTCTCAGAAAAACAGGAAGTCATACGTCATGCAAAGGGGGTTTTCCCTATGAATGAGTTATTGAATAAAGTTTGTTAGTAAAATTTACTCTAAAAGTTTACTCGGAAGTGAATTTTTTATCATACTGTTTCTCGAATTTATCAGCAAGAGGACAAAGATCGATGATAATTTCATCTAACTGTCTCATTTCATTGATGAAAACAGTGTGGTTGAATTGATTTCCGCTGAGACATGAGCGTAAATCAATTAATACTTTTTGATATGTTACGAATCCAAATTTAGACATGTCTATTTTACGTTTATAGTTTTTTATTTCACTAAACGTCTTGATAATTAAACCACTACCACTAATTACTCCTAAAATAATAGGGTTTAATGTAATTGAACCAGCTATTGTACCAGCGGCTACTAAAGAAACTGATGTTAAATTCATAGCCAAATTCAATCTCTTGAAATATTTGAAAGCCTTCTTATAGCACCAAAAGCGTTTATGATAAAATTTATACAATGCTTTGATTTCAGATAATTTTTCTTGGCTGATGTTTTTATCTATGTGATTAAAATTGAATATATCTGTTTTAGTCATTATATTATATATTTGGATAATATTTTAAATTCACATTTACAATTATTAATCTACTAGAATGCTAAAAATATTCATAATTTCAATCCAATCAACCAATACAATCCTCAGAAAGGGTTGGATCAATATGATTGAAATCAAACCGCCGGGGCGGTTTGATTTCAAAGGCCATTTTAGTTGGGGAAATTAAATTTCAAACGCTACGGCTTAATTGAATTCAATAGCAAATACAACGTCATCATGCGTGATCTGTTCAGTTGTATTTTTTTTGTAAATTTCAATCCATATTATATCATGTTTTGATAGGTTCATATTTATGTTAAATTCCTGTCGCCTTTCATTTTCAGTTGAGTCAAAGCTTTGATTTTGTATATTGGTTCCACTGACTCTGACTTTTAAAGTAATAAGAAAATCAGAATTAGTTAATGAGCCAAAGTAACAATTGATGCCTTTTAAAATACAATCATAAGGTATAATTTGAAATGGATTTGCAAAATTCAAAAATAAGCGACTTGGATGCCGTGATTTTTCGAAGTAAGCCGTAATGAATGTTTTTGATGTTAATGAAGGATTTAATATTCTATGCCCATTCATATCTAAATCAGCCTCCATGACCATCTTTTGATTTTCAAAAATGAAAGGTGCATCGAAGACGCTGCTTTCAACATCAGGTTGAGAACCTTTGACACCATATATGATCAACTTTGCGGGTCCTTCTGCAGCTGACTCGGCAGTTCCCCGCCATTTCAGATCCAGAAATATATATTCAGGTGGAGTGATCTCCCATTTATGCATGTGGATGATGGATCTGGCATAATTCGAAAACTTCTTTGTTGATTGCTGATTAATATTCAGACTTGTGCTCACGACATTAACACTCACACCATCCATTGACGCGGGGAAGAATTCAATGCAAATCGTGTATTCTCCGTCTGGGAGTTTGAACATATTGAATCCAAGTCTCCCATCGTATTCATTGAAATGATCTTTTGTGATTTGCAAGTCATAAGCCTTCTTATTGAAAAGATGTGGCGAATTTGGAAAATCACTGAATGCTGTTACTGTCATATTATGTTCAGAGCTGGATTCATCCACATTTTCCATCAGATAGCGGAATGCGTCCTTCGGATGGGAGGTTGACGTGATATGCGATTCATTAACGTATTTTTTAAGCTTCTCTTCTAATTCTATCGTGTGGACTACCACACCTCCTATCTTGTTATCCACATAAGATTTTGGCGTGGGTTGATGCTTCAGAGTTGGTGCTGCAATATTATTGATTTGTTGCGAGTTCATATCCAGGTTTCCAGTCATTTTTCCACCTTCCAACGAAAGCTTTTTCGCGGATTGGGCATCCACATATCTTTTATTTGCGCCTTGGTCGGCAACTTCGGGATCTTTCACATTGAAAATGGTGTGATTTCCCATATCCAAACTAGTCTCCATTGGAAACGCCTCTTTGCGGCTGAGAAAGATATTCTTGACGTCATTATAAGAAACCAGATTGTTATAATTGGCTCCCAAATCATGCCATGTTTGTTGTTTTGATTGGACAATATTGTACATCTCCTTCAAATCAATATCTTTGGTCACTTCATGTGTATGTGCTGGGGCATCAGGGTGATATTTTTTCAAGGTGATCATATTCACAGCACTGAAATCATTGTTTTCATCCGTATCCATATTTGTGATCAGTTTTCGATTCATATCAATTTCTCCAGGTAGAATTAATTTATTTCCTCGCAGATCCAAATCTGCAGTCATATGAGTTGTTCCATCTAACTTTAAATAATGCATGTCTCCATACTCTTTATTAACAGCACCTTTTTCTGAAATCGGTGTTTTTAAATTTCTTATATTATTGTTTTTCATATCAAGATTTGCTGTAACTAATGGTAAATGCTTACTAACAAATGTATTTCTAACAAATCTGAAATCAACTACATCATTCAAACCAGTAGCTGTTCCTATGTTCACTAACTTTTTATATTGCATGTCGTAATCACCGTCCTCTGTTAATTTGAACCCTACTCCAGGCAACCCACGTTGCGGTGTCGCCGTTGATGTTGACGATGGTAAAATTCCATTTGAGTAACTCATATATAATTGAGTTATATTATATTTTTCCATTGAAATTCTTAGTTGTGAATTTCCGTGGCTTATCAATATATACGAAGGAATATGGTTCTTTAGTTGCTTTCTCATATAATTCTTTTGGAACACTGTTTTCACGGCAAATTAGACTCTACTCATTAGCACTTGGGAATTCGTAAATAGAGAAATGTGAACAGTTCAATCTTATGTCTTTTGGTGTCTTATAGTAGCTTTGACTCAGATAAATCACACTGCAATTTTTGTGTCTTCCTCGTATAAAATAGTCGACCAATGGTTTTTGGTTTTTATTACATACGAAATCGTCAAATACTACTAATTTCTGTGAGTCACAGTCAATGTCTTCAACGGGAATAATCTCATCATTGTTTGCTTCAATAACTTCATGACCAACTTCATCACTTATTGGTTGGAACATATCCATAAGATTCTGGTACTTAGACTGCTCTAAGTTTTTAGCATAAAGATATACTTTATCAAAATACAACAGATGGATGATCATATGCATTAGTGCATTAGTTTTACCAGAACCGCTTGGTCCGCAAACCAACATCCGAAATGATCGATCAGCCATGAATTCATATAACTGTTTAAAGTTTGAGACAACATCGTCTTCAACGTCGTAATTTGGTATTTTCATTTATATTATATGGGTATATTATTTCAATATAACATGGTGTATAACACGGTGTATAACACGGTGTATAACACAGTGTAAAACGTTATTTTTTATATATGATTTTCATTTTTATGTAATGTAATAATATAACAATAAATGAGTTTACTTAAGTGGAAAGAACTCGCAAAGAGAAAATCTGAATTAGGTAATAAGATAAATTATGTTCATGATACAATTACAAGACAGGATGTTGGTAAAAAAACAAGCCAAGATACATTGGCAAGGGTATTCAAACCAGTGACTACAAGATTAGATGATGTTATTGATAGGAATATAGATTTCAGGGTACCTCTGAGAAAAATGCGACTACGTAAGAAAGGTGAGCCAGGTATTGACTATATGCCTGATGTTGATCCATATGAAGAAATGGATGTAGAAGGTCTTATTGATTTTGGTGATTATATGCCACCACAACACAATAAACAGATTGTTCCAAAACCTCCAACATATGAAGAATCTTTAAAAGATATTTTCGAAGGAAATAAGGAGATTTATGTGGATCCTATGTACTTGAAGCCAAAATATGGAACATTGCCCGAATTCGAATATGATACTGATATAATGAAACAACAAGATGAAGAAAAAGAAAATATTGATAAGAAATATGATGAATTAATGATGCAATACAATCAAAATAAAGAACAAGAACATACTCTTGAGGAAATTGATGAAATGTTAGAAAATCATGATATTGACAATCTTGTATTAGATGATATGGGAGTTATGAATTATGACAATGTGTCAGCTATATTGAATCAAGAACAAATAACAGAGCAAAAAACTAAAAGTTTTCTTAGAAAGATTGTGAAAGATGCTAAAGCAAAAAGGGCGCAATTAAGTGGCCATAAAGCAACTGTTACAAAACGATTTAAGACGGGGGAATATTCAGAAAAGCAAAGAGATGAATACAATAAAAGAATAGATGACGGGAGAATGATTTTAAATGAATACATAAACCACTATGAGAAAAAATTGAAAACAAAAAAAGGTTCCGGGATCAAAGGCCGAGGAAGAAAACAGACGGGTGGAAATATCGTATTTTATAATGATGTAAAGCAGCTTGTTAAAAAATTGGAATTGATTATTGGTGAAAGATTGGCAGGGAATACAAGCCTTGAGATGCGAAATATGGGAGCAGCTATCCTGGATATTTTACTAAAGGCTGCAGAAATAAATAGACCACAATATAATAAATTGTATAATAAGTACTTCAAAATATAATTTATGTAACGGTATTATATATGGATCGAGAGATAGTTTTATCATCTTATAGTGTAAAAAATCAATGGAATAATAAACCAGAGGATTTTATAACAAATTTTAACAGGCCTATAATATTGGATCGCAATTCTCAATATGTGGTCGGCCTTAACCGAATCGTTAACATGTCTTTTACATGGTTTAATGTAAATTCATCTTATGGAAATCAATTAATCAGATATAGCTCCGATAGTGGTTCAACATTTAACAACATCACCTTTCCAGCCGGAGTATGGAATTATACAGACTTCAATACATATATCAAGAACATAACGAAGACTGGTGATACGTATCCGATAACTCTTGAATTCGATAATACAACATTTAGGGTCACGGTTACATTAGCTCAGAATTATCGGCTTGATTTGACACATTCCAATTTTAATGATCTAATCGGTTTCGATAAAATAGTATTAACAAGTGGGGCAAATATTGGACCAAGGGGTTCCAAATCTATCTCAAGATACAGATGTCCTCAATGTTCATTGTGATCTGATTAATGCTAGCCTGGTGGATGGTCAAGATACCGACATCATTTATTCCTTCTCAACCAGTGTTCTCCAACCTAGTTATTCATTCACCTTAGAACCCCAGAGAGTCACCTACAATCCTGTGAATAAGATTACGATTTCTAGTATAAGGATTTATATAACCGATGGAAAAAGAAGATTAGTTAACCTGAATGGAGCAGATACATCTTTTTCATTGATTTTGAAAAGGATAGAACAATATAACATAATAGTATAAAAATGAAACCATATGAATTCAAAAGATTTTACCATCCAAAACTTGGTAAATTTGTATATCAACACAAAGGGTCTGGGCTTATCGTTGATAATATTTTCAAACCATTAAAGAGTGTGGCATCAGCTGTTTTTAAGAAATTTGCTAAGCCAATAGCAAAGAAGGCACTAGAATCGGGGATATCGCATGCAGATGAGCGACTGGGTAAGGCGGTATCACAAAAGTCAGGAGACCTAATAATGAAAAGATTGGCAAATTTGAGAAAAGGAGCTACAAGACAAACGGCAAATGTTCCATCCTCACCCATTAAACAGCAACAGCAAGATGAAAGTACTGATATGATACTCAATAGATTGATATCTGGATCTGGTATAAAAAGAAGGCGTAGAGTAAGAGTAGTATAGAATCAATAAAATGATTGGGAACATTGGCATGGTATATAATTGCAAAATTATCTAACATAATAATATATGTCTTTTAGAACAAGTGAATTTCTACAAAGATATGAGTTGGTACGATTCCAACTTGATGATGTCATCAGAGCCCCAGCTAACAATCAATACCAAGACAAAAATGGGTATAAATTTACAATTAATGATCGATCGAGCTTTTTCGATTGGTACAATGCTTATTTTGAGGTCCAGCTCCAGGTACAAAAATTGGCTGATGGTACAGCCTATGGCGCAGATCGTATAACAGTTATTAATGGAGCCCATAGTTTGATTAGTCACATGATGATAAAATCAGCAGGAAAGATCGTGTATGATACTGATAATCTCCATAAAGTGACTTATGTCAAGAACCTGCTTGAATATAGTGACGATTTTGCTCGTAGTGTTGCTAAAACCTCTTTATGGTATTTGGACACAGATGACACTACAGCCAATACTAATACAGGGTTTGAGTCAAGACGTCTTTTAACGACAGGTAACCATGATCGATGTTAATGTAGTCATACCTCTTAATCGTTACAGTTTCTTCGAAGAGCTAGAGGGTCGAATGTTAGTCCCAATGCAACTTCAGTTTAATATACAGTTGCAGAATGACAATGAATTAATATTTAAGGCAGGTGCAGCAGATGACGGACGAGTTGTTATTGATAGATTACTACTTTGGGTACCAAAATTGACACCTAAGGACAGTCTATATCATAAGTTTGTTAGACGTAACAACTTATCATATAAACTTAGTATAGAGGATAGGAGTCTGGGCCTCGTGATGAACGGACGTGTTTGTTGAGCTCCGCAATCCGTTCTTCTCGGATATGTAAAATCAAGGATTTTTGTTAGCCACTTCGAAAGTTTTTTCGTTCGAAACTCAAATGTTAGAAACGAACACAAAAAAAAGAACCGAACGTGGCTCTTTTGACGAAATAGTTTCACCAGAACATAAGTTCACACGTGTAATGGCGTCTCCGTCGGAAGAAGCCGCTTCGCCACCCGAGTTGGAAGTGAGCGAGCCAAGTTTAGGAGACATCCACAAAATACTCAGTGAAGTTCAAGGCACGATGAAACAGCTTCTATCAAGAAGTTTCCAGCTAACCTCGGACGTTGCGGAACTTAAAAACAGCGTGGAAAGGAACAGGCAAGAGGTGTCAAAACTTAGCGAAGAATTGGTGAAACAGAATAAATAAGTAGCGTCGCTGGAGAAACAGTTAACGAAAACAAGCAAGTATGTCAAAGAACACGCAGAGGAGTTACAAGACATTCAAATAAACCTCGATAATTTGGAACAATATTGTAGGAAAAACTCCTTGGAGTTCCACGGTATTCCCGATGAAGTTGACTTGTCAACAGACCAAGTTGTATGCAGAATTGCCCAAGCCATCGGTATAGAAATACAGGAGAACGACATAGAAATCTCGCACCGAATCGGACGAAAGAGAGGAGACAAACCGATTTTGGCGAAGTTCGCAAGTTACAAGGTTAAATCGAAAGTATATAAAGCCCGTACAAAGCTAAAAGCTGTATCTGTTCAAAGTCTCTTCCCTGGCTCATCTGTGTCCTCGGTGGAAGAAACGCCGGCTCGCCCAAAAGGAATCTATATTAACGAGAATTTAACTCTATACCGCAAAAAGATGATGGGTATTGCAGTAGAAAAAAAAGCACGATGGAAAGATTAACAATGTGTGGACACTTGATGGTAAAATTTTCATCAAAACCAATCCGTTGGGAAACCCTCGTCAAATGTTTTCAATAGAAGATGTAAAAGAACTCTAAAAACATAAGGGAAGAACGACTTCAAGAAACACCAGAACGATTTACCAGACTGACCAGTGTATGTATAATCGTATGTTATTTCATTTTTTGTGTGTCACTTTAATGTCTAGTCGTAATTTTTTGTTATATTTTTCTACTATTCTGTTTTATATAAGTCGAACACTTAGCAAATATTTCATCTTTAAAACACTTAATATCCCAAATTACCATAGAACTTAAATTATTTTCTTTAAATGTTAGAGGTCTGAGAAACCTTCGTAAAAGGCGAAGTATTTTTTCCTATTTAAAAGATCAAAACTGTGCTATATATTTACTTCAAGAAACTTTCTCTCAGCCGCAAGATGAATTAATCTGGAAAACAGAATGGCGTGGACAAATATTTTTCTCTCATGGTTCCAACCATCAAAAAGGTGTTGCCATCTTCATTAATCCATTGTTTGAAATTACCATTGAAAACTCTTGGGAGGATGTAGACGGTAGAGTTGTGTTAATTAACGCCTATTTTAAGACATTCAAATTTTCATTATGCAACATTTACGCACCAAACAACGGTGCTCTTCAGAAAGTATTTATTGAAAACTTGGCCGAAATATTAATCTCAAAAGCTGATATCAGTAATTTAATTGTAGTGGGTGACTGGAATGTCACTCTCGAGGCTGTTGATAAGAAAGGTGGCATTCAGTGGAAACCCAGTGTTAAAAGAGATCTGCTTGTACAGTTTATGGATGAACTAAACCTTGTTGATATTCTTAGAATCAAGAACCCTGGCAAAAAATGTTTCACTTACGAATCCAGCGCACTTAAAATGAAATCAAGAATTGATTTCTTTCTCATTCCGAAATCTCTAATCGCTAGTACTAAAACCGCTGATATTAAAACTGCAATTGCACCCGATCACAAAGCCATTAGACTTAACCTACAATTCGAAAGCAAGAAAAGGGGCCCCGGTCTATGGAAATTCAATAATTCTTTACTGAACGATGATACCTTTGTTGATCTCATTACAACAAACTATCCGTTAATATGCAGCAAATATGCATATTTGACTAATTTAAATTTAAAATGGGAGATGATTAAAATGGAGATCCGAAGTTTGATTATTCCATACGCCAAGAATAAAGCTAAAAAAGTAAGAAATTTGGAAAAGCAGTTAGAATCACGTATTGAGTCACTAGAAAATAAGATAAACACTCATCCGGACAATGATACCGACGCTGAACAACAAGAATATGAGCGTCTCAAAAATGAATTACGTCACATCTACGAGGAGAGGGCAGACGGTGCTATCCTGCGTTTAAAAATTAGGTGGATTGAACATGGAGAGAAACCAACCAAATATTTTTTTAATATGGAGCGTAGAAACTACAATAAGAAAATAATAACTGAACTTACCGTAGCAGGGGGAACAACAATATCCAATGAAGATGATATCCTCGAGGAAATAAGAAGTTTTTATGAAAATCTTTATAAAACGGATTTGGGAGATGATTCAACTTCGCTCTTCCAAGATTTTACCGACACTTTAAAAACTAAACTACCTAAATTATCAGAGGACCAAAGGGATGTAATCGAAGGAAAATTAACTTTGGAAGAGTGTCGGAAGGCCTTGATGAGTCTCCGGTGCGGAAAGTCACCCGGTGAAGACGGTTTTACTGTAGAATTCTACAAATTCTTCTTTGAATTATTGGGCCGAGAATTTCTTGACAGTATTAACGCCTCATATGACCAAAATGAATTAAGCATTTCTCAACGCAGAGGGGTAATTACACTTATCCCCAAAGAGGATGCAAATTTAAAAGACTTATCAAATTGGCGACCCATCACGCTTCTTAACGTTGATTATAAAATCGCCTCCAAGGCCATTGCCACTAGAATAGAAAAGGTCCTCCCACTACTTATTAATTCCAACCAGACAGGCTTTGTCAAAGGGCGTTACATAGGAGAAAATATCCGTCTAATAAATGACATTTTAGAACAGACCAAAGCTCAAGACATCCCTGGAATTTTACTTTTGTTAGATTTCAGGAAAGCCTTTGACACAGTGGAATGGGGATTTATCCAAAACACACTAGATTTATTTAATTTTGGAAGTAATATTAAACAATGGGTGAAGACATTCTACAATAACACTGAGAGCTCTGTTCTTCACAACGGATTCACAACAAATTATTTTAAATTATCAAGAGGTGTTAGACAAGGTTGTCCCCTTTCTCCCTACTTGTTTATATTGGGAGCAGAGATCCTTGCAGCAAGGTTAAGACTGGAGAGGAACATTGAAGGTATTACAATTTTCAAAACAGAGCACAAGATTAGCCAGTTTGCCGATGATACATCTTTATTTCTAAAGAATATTGACTCAATTACCAACGCAATTGAAATACTTCGGCTATTTGGAAACATATCTGGACTCAAACTCAATTTAGGAAAAACCAAAGCAATTTGGCTTGGATCATGGAGGCATAAGGAAAACAAACCTTTAGGATTAAATTGGACGAAGGAGCCTGTGCGAGCCCTTGGAATTTTTATTTCGTACAATGAGCAAGAAAACGATAAGAAAAATGTGGCTAAAAAAATCGATAATCTGAACATCAAACTAGACACATGGAGAGGGCGCAAACTCTCCCTCTTTGGTAAGTGCCTCATTGTTAAAACTCTGGGAATTTCAGAAATTGTTTATTCAGCATCCATGCTTGATATCAGCCCGAATGACACCTCCAGAATTAAGAAGTCTATTTTTAGTTTTATCTGGAACAAGAAACCAGATAAGATCAAACGAAACATTGTGTCAGGACTATACAAATGGGGGGCTGCGGGCCCCCGATCCAGATGTTCTATTTAAATCTTTACGGTTATCCTGGATCTCAAGACTATTGATATCTGACGAAATCACAACAGAAACTTGGAAAGCAATTCCATCTCATTTTTTCAAGAAGTATGGTGGTCTAAATTTTCTTCTTCGATGTAATTATGACCACAAGTTTTTAGAGAAATCTGGAATTCCAGCCTTTTATAGGCAAATATTAGCAAATTTTCTGGAACTCAGAAATTTATATCAACATGACAATGGTCAAGACTTGATTCTCTTTAATAATAAAGATATCCTGATTGATGGGAAAAGTTTCTTTTTACAAAAATGGAAAGAAAAAGGCGTCACCTCAATTCAAGACATTTTGGACAATGATGGAAAGTTTCTAACATTTCAATCATTCCAGGACAAATTTAAGATCAAATCTAATTTCCTAAACTACCTACAGGTTATTTCGGCAATTCCCAAACACTTATTATATAAGGCAAAATCCTTAGACAGGCGAGAAAGCCCTATAGCTGATGCAACAACCTTTTCCCTGACGCCGTCACAAATTATTAATCTTTACAAAATGAAATGTACGGACTATTACTGGTTTTACATCAATGGTACTTGCTACACTGCCACAGGACCCAAAAAATGGGAAAAAGATCTTAAATTAGGGAACATTGATTGGAAAACCAAATTCAAAAATATTGGAAAAATTTGTTGTGAAAACAGATTACGAGAATTTAATTTCAAGTTATTCCATAGGCTAACTGTTACTCAGAAAGAGCTGCGCATCTATGGTGTAAACAAGGAAAACAGCTGCCCATACTGTAAAGAGCCAGACTCTATTCTCCATACCTTCGTTGAATGCCACTACACGCAAACGTTCTATGTTAAAGTTGTTGATTGGTTTAATGCAAAATTCAACTCTTCTTTTTCTCCAACATCCCAGGAAAAGTTATTAGGAACAGACCTTATCACTTCAAGAAATAATGAGCTTAAACTTAATTATTGTTTACTATTTGCAAAATACTACCTATATTACCAGAAATTGTACCATAAAGACTGTAATATTACTGAATTTGTGGAAAAGTTGGAACAGAAACTTCTTATTGAGAGTCGTCTTAAAAGAAACGTTCTTGTGTGAAATGTTTAACTTCTGCCTTATAATATATAATATGTCTTGTAAGTAATTATTGTATATTTTTATCTAATGGTTTTGTGTTTCGACCGCTCTATTATTTAATTTTTTTTATTATTTTTTATTACTTTATTTGTTGTTAGTAGTATTTCCTCCTTTTTATTTTATGTGTTAAAAAACGTAATGTAGTATGACTTATGTAAGGATAAAAAAATAAATAAATAAAAAAAATTAAAAATAAAAAAAATGATAAGTTTGTTAGTTCTTTTTTGAAAGATGATAAATGGACATATCTGAGAGAAATGTATGAGATGTCCGCACCAACACATAGTAGTGGATTCTTCCAAATCTCATCCAGTATTGATAATGTTAAGGCTATATTTGTATATCTACAAAGAGCTAAAACAAACAATGCAGAGGCGAATCCGTACCTGTTTGACACTTTTAAAGTAAATTCAGGTGATAATGCTTGCAGTCTTACAACATGCAGATTGGAATACGGTAATGGAGTATTCTACCCAGAGACTGAATACGATTCAGAATCAAAAGTAAGGATCTTCAATGATTTAATGTCCTATGGTATGAGAAAGAATGATTACAACAGCGGTACACAGCTTAACCTATCGAATTACAATGGTCTCTATCCACTAATCTATTTCGATCTATCATATCAAACAGAGAAAGTAACAAGAGACCCAAAGCAGTTGATCTTCAGGTATAAACTAAACGCCAATAGTGCTGGAAATAGTCCTTTCAGCATACATGCTATAGTCCTATATGAAGAGACAGTTGTCATTGAGAAAGTTGGAAATGAATTGGTTATAGTGTAAAAAGTAATAAATTACTAATCAAATAATATCATTATTTCATATATGTTTTATAACCAGAAAATTATATAACATATATTATATACAACAAATGACTCAACTTTATGAGATTAATGTGAAATTGTCTGACAATCAAAAGAAAAATCTTAGCAATGCTTTCCATAAAAGGAAAACGATTGTTCTCAGGCTTTCAAAGGACTCTCTTCGTGGTAATGATACTCTACATGTCCCGGCGATGGTGAAAAAAAGGTTGGAGAAGAATCGGAATTTGGGGAAGGGTATGGACATTAAGCTTGTGAAAACAAATATTAGAAAACAAGTCGGTGGAAGTTTGTTAACTACCCTTCTAACCCTTGGACGTGCAGCTTTACCAACTATTGGTAAAACCCTTGGTCTTTCAGCTCTTGCTGGTTTAGCTTCAGAAGGTGCTTCTCAAGTGGTTAAAGCAATATCTGGAAGAGGTGTACAGTCGGGTGGTTTTCTTATACCCCAAGATAAAATTAATAAGCTGATAGCATATGAGCATCTTTTAACGACGAAACAAAAACAGGATATATTGAATGCTCTTCAGTCAGGTTCAAGTGTTCATGTAAAACCCACCAAAACACAATCAGGTGGATTCCTTGGAACTCTGTTGGCAAGTATTGGTGTCCCACTTCTTCTAAATGCTATAACTGGAAGCGGTGCTCCACGAATGGGAACTAGTAAGAAAAAGGGGGGTAGGGGAGCTCCAAGAATAGGTGCATATAGACCACCACCTCCATTTTTTGGGAATTGGCCTGGTAATTTGATCGGTATGGGGACAAAAAAAAAAGACAACCAAAAGAGGCGAAGGCTTGCTATTAGGAAAAAACTCACCGTTCAACGGAATTCCACTTCTAGGAGCAATACTGTAAAACCGAAATTCCACAAAGACATCCCGTTAAGTAATCATGATCTAATAAAATGGTGCAGATATTTAAACATGCCAATCAGTGATGTTCTGTCAAGGGATGAAAGAGTTCCACATAATCATAGCCAAGCATTATTTATTTACAATCTAGAACCTAGTTATATGGCAGGATCTCATTGGGTTACAACTTATGTAAAAGACAACGTGATAAATTATTTTGACAGTTTTGGTATGCCTCCATTTCAAGAGATCGTAAATCATGCGAAAAGAAGGAATATGACACTGCTTCACCAAAACAACCAAATCCAAAACATAAAAACGTCTACATGTGGCTACTTCTGTTTATACTTTCTGAACGAAATGAATAAGGGGAATTCGTATTATAATTTATTGCAAGTATTTGACATATATAACACAATGAAGAATGAGAGATTCCTCGAACATTATTTCAGAAATATCTAACTTATATATATAAATGGTTAAATCATATTGCGTTAAGGAAAAACGACAGACGGAATCAGTACCTGGTTCTGAACGATATGTAAGAACTAAAAACAATCGATTGATGTTGAAATCACAATGTTCTTCTTGTGGAATAATAAAAAGCCGATTTGTATCCAATAAAAAAAGGGAAACTAAATAGCCAGTCAGGGATGGCTGGCGGATTTTTAGATATTACTGGTTCCCACAGTCTTGGTGAAATTGCAGCTAAAAGCGTTTTATTTATGAAGAAACTAAACTAGATATTATCAAGAAGGATGATGATATATGGTTTCAAGCTAAGACTGTTGCTAACATCTTAAAGTATACAAATACTCGTAAAGCTATTCGTGCAGGATCATGTTGATTCTGAAGATAAAATTACGTTAAACAACCTCAAATCTAGGGGGAACGAATCGTTCCCCCTAAAAAATAACCATGTGATTTATATAAATGAATCCGGACTGTATAGCCTCATTTTGAGATCTGATATGGATAAAGCAAAGGAATTCAAACGATGGGTTACAAAAGAGGTTTTAGCATCAATCAGAAAAACTGGACGGTACGAATATAACCACAAACCTTTTAAAATGTTAACTTTTAATATACAGTCAGAGTATGACTTACATAAAAAAGTGGTTAACTATATAAGAAACCATCATCCAAAAGCACTTTTAAATGCATCACTAGGTGAAAACAAAATAAATAGTGATATGAGATTAAGATCTTATAATATGGGTTATCAAAAAGGATTACCTGATCTGATCATTCAAAATCTACATAAAGTGTATTCAGGCTTTGCTATTGAATTTAAAAACCCTAAAGGAAATGGGAAATTATCAGAGAATCAAAAAGTAATGTTGCAAGAGTATAGAAACAACAATTTTAAAGTGTTAGTTAGTAATGATTATGATGAAATTCTAGAAGAAATCATTCATTATTTTGATGGAGTAAGGATCAAATGTAATCACTGTTCTAGAAAATTTAAGTCATCAAAAACATTAAAAAACCATTTAAAATACATACATAAACACTTATAAAGAGAAAATAATATATAGTACTAATATAATGTAAAAAGAAGTAATAAAAAGAGGTAGAGGACGACCGCCTATATACCACACCCAAGAAGCCAAAAAAGAAGCTATTAAAAGATCCAAAACTCGTTATATGTTAAATAAAGAGTGGTATTGTCGTGTATCCAATAACAATATCAACTACTCGCTTGCTGGAAAATTCTGTCATTTGAAAACAAATAAACATATGGATAATATTAATAGGAGAATCCATAATTTGATCATTGAAACACACCATGAAAACAAAGAAACATATAGTTTAATGGATCCATGATTGGATCACTTAAATTCTCAACCATACTTAAACGCACCAACTGAATACATTTAAAGAATTATCTATACTATAGTATATAAAATGAACAAGAGCGATCTTGAGAAACTTAGTAAATCAGAACTAATCAAATTGCTTTTAAAGCAACAGAAGAAAAAGCCTGAAATTATCATCGTAGATGATACCAAACCAGTTCCAACACCAAGGAGGCCTATTCCAACACCTTGCAAGAGTGTAAAACCAAACCAATCACCAAGACAAACAGTAAAAGAATTGGTTGACTATTTTGAGAGGAAAAGATTAACACCCCCACCTTCTGAATGGTTAGAAGAAATAGAACAATTAAAAAAGACACCAATTCCTACACCAAGGACTAAAAAAACAGTTAAACCTGTACCAGCTCCAAGGACTAAGATAGAGCAAACAGACAAAGCTCTAAAAGGTTATACTAAATCCTTCGAAATTACATTAAAGAATAATAAAGACCCTTTAACACAATTACAACAAACAAGAAAAGGTATTGAAAACCATTTTAAAACCCTACTAAGTGATACAAAAGGAATTAAATTTGTTGAAACACTAAAGATCACATTTGAGAAACTAGCTGGTGATGAAATAGTGTCTAAGACTGCATATTTTAACAGTGTGGCTCAGACGATTATTAACCACATAGAAATCGCTGAAGCGTTACAATTGTCTAAACAACAGATATTAAATAGTGTAGCTCAATGGATTTCTGAGGGTTCTGGATGGACAATTAGATCTATTGACAACCACTATATTAATATTGTTAAATACGAACCATTAAAGGGATCATCTTACATTCAATTACCTTCAGAACTAAGAAATAGTGCTAAGGGATTGATAAACATGAAAAATAAAGACAATGAGTGTTTTAGATGGTGTCATATAAGGTACTTGAACCCTCAAGACAAATATCCACAGAGAATCAAAAAAGTCGACAAAGATTTTATTGAAAAATTAGATTACTCTGGAATTCAATTCCCAGTGACTGTCAAACTGTATAATAAAATAGAAAAACAAAATGAAATCAACATCAATGTATTCGGTTATGAGGAAAAGCAACCATATCCTATCTATGTATCCAAAGAAAAGTACGAAGATCATATGAACTTGTTATTGATCACAGAAAACGAAAACAAAACATTATGTATTAATAAAAGACTTCAATAAATTCATGTACAATCAGACGAAACACGAACACAGAAAACATTTTTGCATGCATTGTCTACAATGCTTCAGTTCTGAAACAATCCTTAATAATCATAAAGAAAACTGTATTGTAATAAATGGTAAACAAGCTGTAAAAATGCCTGAAAAAGATAATAACATATTAAAATTTAACAATTATCATAAACAGTTAGCTGTTCCATTTGTAATCTATGCCGATTTTGAAGCTATCACTGAAAAAATACATGGTTGCCAACCTAATAATAATAAATCATACACTGAAGCATACCAGAAGCATACAGACTGTGGATATGGTTATAAAGTAGTTTGTTGCTATGATGATAAATACACTAAACCAGTGCAGATATATAGAGGTGAAAAGGCAGTGAACAAATTCATGGAAAAAATGCTAGAAGAAGTTAAATACTGTAAAAAAGTTATGAAAACATTTTTTAACAAACCATTAAAAATGACAAAAGATGATGAAGAGGAATTTCAAAAAGCTAAAGAATGTCATATTTGTAATAAAAAATATACTGATAAGGACATTCGAGTTCGAGACCATTGCCATATTATAGGTAAATACAGAGGCTCTGCTCATCAAGATTGTAACCTGAAACTCAAAATAAAACCAGAAGAAATAAAAATACCTGTTATATTTCACAACTTAAGAGGATATGATAGTCATTTTATAATGCAAGAGATTGGTGAAATTGTTAAGAAGCATACATATACAAATAAGAAAGGTGGAAAGTGTGAAATGAATATCAATGCCATACCTAACAACATGGAGAAGTATATGGCTTTCATGCTTGGTAATCATCTTACCTTCATTGATAGTTTCCAATTTATGAGCTCTAGAGAATCATTAAAATATACCTCTCAAAAATTCAAAGGTGAAAAACTTGATTTGATGGCTCGAAAAGGAGTATATCCTTATGACTACATGGACAGTTTTGATAAATTCAATGAAAAACTACCAACAAAAAAAGACTTTTTTAGTATCATGAATAATGAGCATATAAGCAATAAAGATTATCAACATGCTCAGACTGTATGGGAAACATTCATGCTTAAAACAATGGGTGAGTATCATGACTTGTATTTGAAATCTGATATACTTCTATTAGCTGATGTGTTTGAATCATTTAGGAAAACATGCTTAGAATACTATAAACTTGATCCATGTCATTATTTCACATCTGGTTTGTCATGGGATGCTATGCTAAAAATGACTAATATAAAACTAGAACTAATGACTGATATAGATATGTTC
This sequence comes from Cladopsammia gracilis, assembly GCA_022457155.1. Lineage (NCBI taxonomy): Eukaryota > Metazoa > Cnidaria > Anthozoa > Scleractinia > Dendrophylliidae > Cladopsammia > Cladopsammia gracilis. The sequence goes on from JAJGOT010000369.1 coordinate 682,977, forward strand.
CAATTTATTGAAAAAAGTATGCGTGGTGGTATATCATATATAGCCAATCGATACGGAAAGTCAAATAATAAATACATGAAAACATACGATGAGAAGGCACCCTCAAAGTATATCATGTATCTAGACGCTAATAATTTATATGGTTGGGCTATGTCACAATACCTACCAACTGGTGGTTTTAGATGGATGACAGATAAACAGATTAACAACATAGATTTAGCTAAATACAATGAAAACAGCGAAAAAGGTTTAATATTAGAAGTTGATTTAGAATACCCCAAAGAGTTGCATGACCTTCATAACGACTACCCACTAGGACCGGAAAAGGTTAAAGTAACTAAAGACATGCTATCAGATTATGCTAAAAACATTGCGAAAAAATATAATATATCAACGGGTCTTGTACAAAAACTGATACCAACATTGAGCAAAAAAGAAAACTACGTTCTACATTATAGAAACCTTCAATTATATACAGATCTTGGATTAAAAGTCATTAAAGTTCATCGAGTATTAGAATTTAATCAGTCACCTTGGCTTAAACAATACATTGACTTCAACACCAACAAACGAAAGAATACTAAAAATGCTTTTGAAAAAGATTTTTTCAAACTTCTGAATAATAGTGTTTTTGGTAAAACAATGGAAAACTTAAGAAAGAGAGTTGATGTCAGATTAGTAACTGATGAAAAGAAACTATTAAAAATGGCTGCTAAACCTACTTATGTATTACTAAGTAGTAAGATCTTCAATGAAAACCTTGTAGCCGTTCATAAGATCAAAGAAACACTAACCCTAAACAGGCCGGCATATGTGGGTATGTGTATTCTAGATCTTAGTAAGACATTAATGTATGAGTTTCATTATAACTATATCAAAGATAAGTATGGTAATAAGGCTAAGCTGCTCTTTACCGATACAGACTCCCTAACCTATGAAATCGAAACCGAAGACGTCTATAGGGATTTCTGGAACGATAAAGATAAATTCGATAACAGCGACTACCCTGAAAGCTCACCGTAAGTTAAATAAAAAAGTAATTGGTAAATTCAAAGATGAAGCCGCAGGAATTCCCATTTATGAATTCGTCGGTCTACGATCAAAAATGTATAGCTACATGAAAGACGATCAAAAAGGTGGAAAAACAGCAAAAGGAATTAAAAAGAATGTCATTAAAAACGAAATCCAACATGAAAACTATAAAGACACGCTCTTCAATAATAAACAGATGCACCATCAAATGAAAACAATTAGGAGTCAAAATCATCAATTGGGAAGTTATGAAATCAATAAAGTATCACTCAGTTGCTTTGATGATAAACGATATATACTAGAAGACGGAATCAACAGTTACGCATACGGGCACTATGTCATCAAAAATTAAACTCATCATTCTTTCATTAAATTGATCATTCTTTACCTTATCACATATTGGTATTCATTTATTTGAAGAAAATATATTATTTCTTTTCAAGGATCCTTTATAATGTCCAACATTTTAAACCATCCGAAGAAAGAGAACACATGGAACCATGTCAAAATTCCAATGCAAAACTGCTTTTTTAGTGAACGCACTCTTATATTTAAAAAACATAAGTAGTTTTAGAGTTGGGGGCACCAGATCAAAAAAATATTTTTTTGATCTGATACCAACCCAACTCTATACTACTTTCCATATGATGGTAACCAGTTTTTTGTTTCCATTTAACGTAAACCAGTTTTTGGAAAACTATATGTTTCCATAAAATAATTAAACTATATGTTTCCATAAAATAATTAAACTATATGTTTCCATAAAATAATAAAACTATATGTTAATAAAAACAAAGTGCGTTTATTCCATTGCGTGATTCCACATAATAGAATCCTTTGCGTGACTTTCTTAGAAAAACAGGAAGTCGATGATGTCATACAATAGGGGGTTCCCCTAGGAAAATGAGTCATAATATTGCGTTTCAAGGTCATGAGACAGTCGTATGATTTCCCTCAACCAAGCAAATGGTGGATGATGCAAAATCCACTTGCCATTGTTCTCTTTTGTTTCCATTGAGGAAGGGAAAAAACCTTTTTCCAACAAAACAAGATTTGCATGTTATCATTTGATTTAGTGACAGTCACATAAAAATATAATCTCATATAATAGTATAGAATGAATTGTAATTTAGAAATTCATGATGAATTTGAGAATATGGGAGAGTTGACCTGTCCCTTTTGTGACCAACGATTAGCAGATGTTGATAATAGTGCGAGAGTGGTCGGGTCATGTTGTAGTGAACAGGATATGGAAAATGTAAATGGAATGAATGTTTGTAAAAATTGTGGTGTTGTTAATGGATATGATTTACAAGCTCCATATATCGATTTCCATGATAACAAATATAAAATGACGAGAAAGAGTGTGTATATAAGAAAATATCATATTTTAAACGTTGTCAATGATATAGCACAACAGAATCATGTACAAATCAGTAATGATAATAGACAGAAAATCCTGAGAATATTCGCTTTGGTTAATGAAGTATTATCGCAGGTTAACAATAACCGTAAACGGATGATTAGTATTAAATTTATTATCAAGCAATTATTTAGGATGCTTGAGCTTCCATACAAGAGTATTAAAGTAACGAAGTCAATGAAGACATTAAAATTCTATGAGACTTGGTGGAAACATGTTTATGAATTGATAAAGAATGATATAAACAAAATTATTAAAAGGTGACCTGTTGCGTGATTCTCAGAAAAACAGGAAGTCATACGTCATGCAAAGGGGGTTTTCCCTATGAATGAGTTATTGAATAAAGTTTGTTAGTAAAATTTACTCTAAAAGTTTACTCGGAAGTGAATTTTTTATCATACTGTTTTTCAAATTTATCGGCAAGAGGACAAAGATCAATGATTATTTCATCTAACTGTCTCATTTCATTGATGAAAACAGTGTGGTTGAATTGATTTCCTCTGAGACATGAGCGTAAATCGACTAATACTTTTTCATATGTTGTGTATGCAAATTTAGACATTTCAATTTTTCGTTTATAGTTTTTAATTTCACTGTATGTCTTAATCAATAAACCAGCTCCAGAAATAGAAGCTAGTATAGCAGGATTTAATATGATACTACCAGCTACTGTACCAATAACTACTAAGCCTGTTGAAGTTACATTAATAGCTAAATTCAATCTTTTGAAATATTTGAAAGCCTTCTTATAGCACCAAAAGCGTTTATGATAAAATTTATACAATGCTTTGATTTCAGATAATTTTTCTTGGCTGATGTTTTTATCTATGTGATTAAAATTGAATGTATCTGTTTTAGTCATTATATTATATATTTGGATAATTATATTTTAGGATTTGAAAGAAGACAATATAATATACCACTTATTTGGCCCATTATTGGAGATCTTTTTATTTTCTTAGGCAATGAAAGGCAGCAATATGTGTACCCAGGCCCCTTTTCATAGTCATTGTAAAATCTTCCAAATGCATCATGAAAAATAGCATGTTTAATTAAAAATTGGTATTTGGTGTTTATAGTACAAGAACCTGGTCCAATTAATCCAATGTCAGGGTGTTTTTCTAATATTTGGTTAAATGATACTGGCTCATTCAAATAGTTTACATACAAAAATTGATATATTAAAGCCGATTTTAATATTTCATCTTGAGTATCAGGATGTAGGTTTTTTCGGGTTGTGAAAAATTTATTACAAAAATTAATTGCTTGCTCCAAATTCGGCATGTATATTTATTGATTATATTAAATTAGCTTTTATATATAAAAAATATGGTGTATGTTTTGTCTATGTGATTGAACTCGAAAATGCTTTTCTTACGCTTATCTGTCATATATATGTAGTGTAGATTATTATTCAAATTCTTCAAAAGGATGCGGATATTGCAATTATATTTCTTCAATGAATACCGTCAATACAACATTGAATGTGATCTCCGTGCCTGAATTGCGATTTGTTGTAACTAGATGTAGCTGTCGACCGTATGTTCCATCGAGAATTGCATTCTGATTGATTCCTACTACCGTATTCGCGGGCATACTATAATAGTGAGAGATTGACACACTCCTACGTATTTTCAGGAAAGGAGCGGGTCGATTGGTATCATAAGTGGCAATAGCTTTTGTTATTTTGAAAGGAAATGAGAGATAAACACCCCATCGCGACATTGGAACTGCAGAACCGTACCAATTTAATATTTGGAAAGTTTTAATTTTGGGATTTAATATTTTGGTTTCAAGTTGAGTTATTTTAGCTTGAAGTTGTGTTATTACAGAAGAATTAACAATATCATGATTATTCATATCAATATCGGTCTCCAAAACCATTTTTCCATTTTCAAAAATGAAAGGTGCATCGAAGACACTGCTTTCAACATCAGGTTGAGAAACTTTGACACCATATATGATCAGATTTGCATCTCCTTCTGCAGCTGACTCGGCAGTTCCATTCCAGTTCAAATCCAGGAAAATATACTCAGGTGGAGAAATCTGCCATTTGTGCATGTGGATGATGGATCTTGTATAAGTCGAAAACTTCTTTGTTGATTGTTGATTGATATTCAGACTTGTGCTCACGACATTAACACTAACACCATCCATTGACGCTGGGAAGAATTCAATGCAAATAGTGTATTCTCCTTCTGGTAATTTGTACATATTGAACCCAAGTCTCCCAGAGTATTCATTAAAAGGATCTTTTGTTATTTTCAAATCGTACGCCTTCTTATTGAAATGATGTGGAGAACTTGAAAAATCAGTTATTCCAGTCACTGTCATATTATGTTCAGAGCTGGATTCATCAATGTCTTCCATCAGATACCGGAATTCATCTTTCGGATGGGAGGTTGACGTGATATGCGATTCATTTACGTATTCTTTAAGCTTCTCTTCTAATTCTATCGTGTGGACTACCACACCTCCTATCTGGCTATCCACATAAGATTTTGACGTGGGTTGATGCTTGAGAGTTGGTGTTGCAATATTGTTGATTTGTTGCGAGTTCATATCCAGGTTTCCGGTCATTGTTCCACCTTCCAACGAAAGCTTTTTCGCGGATTGGGCATCCACATATCTTTTATTTGCGCCTTGGTCATCGACAGTTGGGTCTTTCACGTTAAAAATGGTGTGATTTTCCATATCCAAAGCCGTCTCCATTGGAAACGTCTCTTTACGGGATAAGAATATATTTTTGACATCATTGTAAGAAACTAGATTGTTATAATGTGCTCCCAAATCATGCCATGTTTGTTGTTTTGATTGGACAATATTGTACATCTCCTTCAAATCAATATCTTTAGTCACTTCATGAGTGTGACCTGGGGCATCAGGGTGATATTTTTTCAAAGTTATCATATTCACCGCAGAAAGATCATTGTTTTCATCCGTATCCATATTTGTGATCAGTTTTCGATCCATATCAATTTCTCCAGGTAGAATTAATTTATTCCCTCGCAGATCAAAATCGGCAGTCATATGAGTTGTTCCATCTAACTTTAAATAATGTGTGTCTCCATACTCTTTGTTGACAACATCTTTAAAATTTGTAGGATCCTTGACATTAACTAATTTCTTGTTTTGCATATCATAATTACCATCATCTGTCAATTTGAACCCTACGCCAGGCAATCCCCGTTGTGGTGTCGCCATTGATGTTGATGTTGACGATGGTAAAATTCCATTTGAGTAACTCATATATAATAGAGTTATATTATATTTGTTCATCAAAATTCTTAGTTATCAATTTCCGTTGTTTATCAATATACAAGAAGCAAAATGGTTCTTTAGTTGCTTTCTCATATAATTCTTTTGGAATAGTGTTTTCACGACAAATTAGACTCCTCTCATTAGCACTTGGGAATTCGTAAATAGAGAAATGTGAACAGTTCAATCTTATTTCTTTTGGTGTTTTATAGTAGCTTTGACTTAGATAAATCACACTGCAATTTTTATGTCTCCCTCGTATAAAATAGTCAATTAATGGTTTTTGGTTTTTTTCACATACGAAATCGTCGAATATTACTATTTTCTGACTTTCACTATCAAGATGATTTACGGGAATAATTTGATCATTACTTGCTTCAATAACATCATAACCAGCTTCATCAGTTATTGGCTGGAATATATCCATAAGATTCTTGTACTTGGACTGCTCTAAGTTTTTAGCATATAGGTATATTTTATCAAAGTACAGTAGATTGCATATCATATGCATTAGTGTGTTTGTTTTACCAGAACCACTAGGTCCGCAAACCAGCATCCGAAAACATTGATTTAGCATGAATTCATATAACTGTTCAAAGTTTGAGACAAGATCGTCTTCAACGTCATAATTTGGTATTTTCATTTATATTATATGGGTATATTATTTCAATATAACATGGTGTATAACACGGTGTATAACACGGTGTATAACACAGTGTATAACACTGTGTTAAACGTTATTTTTTATATATGATTTTCATTTTTATGTAATGTAATAATATAACAATAAATGAGTTTACTTAAGTGGAAAGAACTCGCAAAGAGTAAATCTGATTTAGGGAATAAGATTAATTATGTTCATGATAGAATTACGAAACATTATATTAGTCAGCAGACAAGCCAACAGTCATTGGCGAAGGTATTTAAACCAGTGACTAGTAAATTAGATGATGTTATTGACAGTAATTTAGATTTAAGGATGCCTCAGAGAAAAAAGCGACCACCTAAGAAAGGTGAGCCTGGTATTGACTATATGCCTGAAGTTGATCCATATGAAGACATGGATGTAGAAGGTCTGATTGATTTTGGTGATTATGTACCACCACAAGAAGATAAACAACTGCTACCAAAACCTCCAACATATGAAGAATCTTTACAAGATCTTATGGAAGGACAGAAGGAGATTTATGTTGATCCTCAGTACTTCCCTCAGGAACTTGATGATTTACCACCAGAATATGATGACAATGAAGAGATCGATTATGCATTACATGATGAAGATGCGAGTAATGAGATTTTGGATGATGTTGGTATTGTGAATTATGAAAATGCGGATAAGATATTGAATCAATCAACAATGACACCCCAAAAGACTCAGAACTATCTTAATAAGATTATAAAGGAGGCCAAATCAAAAAGGAGCCAATTAAGTGGCTATAAAGCAAATGTTACAAAACAATACAATAAGGGGGAGATATCAGATGCAGAGAGGCAAATGCGAAACAAAAGAATAGACAACGCAAGAGTTACTTTAAATGAATACATAAAACATTATAATACTAAATTGGAAACAATAAAAGGTTCTGGAATCCAGAGTCGGGGAAAAAAACAGAGAGGTGGCAATATTATGTTTTATAATGATGTAAAGCAGCTTGTTAAAAAATTGGAATTGATTATTGGTGAAAGATTGGCAGGGAATACCAGCATTGAGATGCGAAATATGGGAGTAACTATATTGGACACATTATTGAAAATGTCGACAATCAATAGACCGCAATATAATAAATTGTTTAGTCAATATTTCAAAATATAATTAATACAACTTTATTATATAAATGGCACGAGAGATAGTATTATCATCTTATAGTGTAAAAAATCAAGGGAATAATAAACCTGAGGATTTAAAAACAAAATTTACTAGACCTATAATTTTGGATAGTAATATGCAATATGTTATTGGTCTTAACAGAATTATCAATATGAGTTTTACATGGTTTAATGTTAATGCTGGATACAACAATCAATTAATCAAATATAGCTCCGATAGTGGTTCAACATTTAACAACATCACCTTTCCAGCCGGAGTATGGAATTATACAGACTTCAATACATATATTAAAGATATAACAAAAACTGGTGATACGTATCCTATCACTCTTGAATTTGATAATACAACATTTAGGGTCACGGTTACATTAGCTCAGAGTTATCGGCTTGATTTGACAGCAAGTAATTTTAATGACCTAATCGGGTTCGATAAGAAAGTATTAACAAGTGGGACAAACATTGGACCAAGGGTTCCAAATCTATCTCAAGATACAGATGTCCTCAATGTTCATTGTGATCTGATTAATGCTAGCCTGGTGGATGGTCAAGATACCGACATCATTTATTCATTTTCAACCAGTGTTCTCCAACCTAGTTATTCATTCACCTTAGAACCCCGGAGAGTCACCTACAATCCTGTGAATAAGAATACGATTTCTAGTATAAGGATTTATATCACCGATAGAAAAAGAAGATTAGTTAACCTGAATGGAGCAGATACATCTTTCTCACTAATTCTGAAAAGTTTAGAATAATATAACATAATAGTATAAATGAAACCATATGAATTCAAAAGATTTTACCATCCAAAACTTGGTAAATTTGTATATCAACACAAAGGGTCTGGGCTTATCGTTGATAATATTTTCAAACCATTAAAGAGTGTGGCATCAGCTGTTTTTAAGAAATTTGCTAAGCCAATAGCAAAGAAGGCACTAGAATCGGGGATATCGCATGCAGGTAAGCGATTGGGTGAGGCAGTATCACAGAAGTCAGGAGACCTAATAATGAAAAGATTAGCTAATTTGAGAAAAGGAGCTACAAGACAAACGGCAAATGTTCCATCCTCACCCATTAAACAGCAACAGCAAGATGAAAGTACTGATATGATACTCAATAGATTGATATCTGGATCTGGTGTTAAAAGAAGGCGTAGAGTAAGAGTAGTATAGAATCAATAAAATGATTGAAACATCTATATATTACAAAATTATGGTATATAATTGTAAAATTATCTAACATAATAATATAATGTCGTTTAGAACAAGTGAATATCTGCAAAGATATGAGTTGGTACGATTCCAACTTGATGATGTAATCAGAGCCCCAGCTAACAATCAACACCAAGTGAAAAATGGGTATAAATTCACGATCAATGATCGATCGAGTTTCTACGATTGGTACAATGCTTATTTCGAGGTGCAGTTCCAGGTACAAAAATTGGCTGATGGTACAGCCTATGCTGATGATAGGGTGACAGTTATTAATGGAGCCCATAGTTTGATTAGTCACATCATGATAAAAAGTGCTGGGAAAATTGTGTATGATACTGATAATCTCCATAAAGTGACTTATGCAAAGAACCTGCTTGAATATAGTGACGATTTTGCTCGTAGTGTTGCTAAAAACTCTTTATGGTATTTGGACACAGATAACACTACAGCCAATACCAATACAGGGTTTGAGTCAAGACGTCTTTTAACGACAGGTAACCATGATGTGAATGTAGTCATACCTCTTAATCGTTACAGTTTCTTCGAAGAGCTAGAGGGTCGAATGTTAGTCCCAATGCAACTTCAGTTTAATATACAGTTACAGAATGACAATGAATTAATATTTAAGGCAGGTGCAGTAGATGACGGACGAGTTGTTATTGATAGATTACTACTTTGGGTACCAAAATTGACACCAAAAGACAGTCTCTACGATAAGTTTGTTAGTTCTTTTTTGAAAGATGATAAATGGACATATCTGAGAGAAATGTATGAGGTGTCCGCACCAACGCATAGCAGTGGATTCTTCCAGATATCATCCAGTATTGATAATGTTAAGGCTATATTTGTATATCTTCAAAGAGCTAAAACAAACAATGCAGAGGCGAATCCGTACCTGTTTGACACTTTTAAAGTAAATTCAGGTGATAATGCTTGCAGTCTTACAACATGCAGATTGGAATACGGCAATGGAGTATTCTACCCAGAGACTGAATACGATTCAGAATCAAAAGTAAGGATCTTCAATGATTTAATGTCCTATGGTATGAGAAAGAATGATTACAACAGCGGTACACAGCTTAACCTATCGAATTACAATGGTCTCTATCCACTAATCTATTTCGATCTATCATATCAAACAGAGAAAGTAACAAGAGACCCAAAGCAGTTGATCTTCAGGTATAAACTGAACGCCAATAGTGCTGGAAATAGTCCTTTCAGCATACATGCTATAGTCCTATATGAAGAGACAGTTGTCATTGACAAAGTGGGAAATGAATTGGTTATAGTGTAAAAAGTAATAAATTACTAATCAAATAATATCATTATTTCATATATGTTTTATAACCAGAAAATTATATAACATATATTATATACAACAAATGACTCAACTTTATGAGATTAATGTGAAATTGTCTGACAATCAAAAGAAAAATCTTAGCAATGCTTTCCATAAAAGGGAAACGATCGTTCTCAGGCTTTCAAACGACTCTCTTCGTGGTAATGATACTCTACATGTCCCGGCAATGGTGAAAAAAAGGTTGGAGAAAAATCGACTATTGAATAAGGGTATGGACATTAAGCTTGTGAAAACAAATATTAGAAAACAAGTCGGTGGAAGTTTGTTAACTACCATTCTAACCCTCGGACGTGCAGCTTTACCTACTATTGGTAAAACCCTTGGTCTATCAGCTCTAGCCGGCTTGGCTTCTGAAGGTGCTTCTCAAGTGGTTAAAGCGATATCAGGAAAAGGCATACAGTCTGGTGGTTTTCTCATACCACAAGAAAAAAATCAATAAGCTAATAGAATATAAGCATCTTTTATCGACGAAACAAAAACAGGATATATTGAATGCCCTTCAATCAGGTTCGGGTGTTCATATCACACCAACAAAAACACAATCAGGAGGATTTTTAGGCACTCTGTTGGCAAGCATTGGTGTTCCATTACTCCTAAATGCTCTAACTGGTAAAACTGGTAGCGGTGCTCCACGAATGGGAACTAGTAAGAAAAAGGGTATGGGCGCACCAAGAATTGGTGTATATAGACCACCACCGCCATTTTATGGGAGTTGGCCCGATAATACGATAGGTATGGGGGTAAAAAAAAAGCTCCAAAGAAAAAGACAAGAAAAAGAGGCGAAGGCTTGCTATTAGGGAAAAACAGCCCATTCAATGGCATCCCACTACTAGGGGCAATACTGTAAAACCGAAATTCCACAAAGACATCCCGTTAAGTAATCATGATCTAATAAAATGGTGCAGATATTTAAACATTCCAATCAGTGATGTTCTGTCAAGGGATGAAAGAGTTCCACATAATCATAGCCAAGCATTATTTATTTACAATCTGGAACCTAGTTATATGGCAGGATCTCATTGGGTTACAACTTATGTAAAAGACAACGTGATAAATTATTTTGACAGTTTTGGTATGCCTCCATTTCAAGAGATCGTAAATCATGCAAAAAGGAAGAATTTAACTCTGTTACATCAAAATAATCAAATCCAAAACATAAAAACGTCTACATGTGGCTACTTCTGTTTATACTTTCTGAACGAAATGAGTAAGGGGAATTCGTATTATAATTTATTGCAAGTATTTAACATATATGACACAATGAAGAATGAGAGATTCCTCGAACATTATTTCAAAAATATCTAACTCATATATATAAATGACGAAAAGTTATTGTGTGAAACAGAAGCAATTCACTCAATGCATTCAAGGAAGCGAACGTTATGTGAAAACTAAAAATGGTCGAATCATGCTAAAATGCACTTGTGCTGAATGTGGTATTACAAAAACCAAATTTGTCAAAAATAAGGGAAACTAAAAGGCCCGTCTGAAGGGGCGGGCTTATTTGATATTGAAGGAAGTCATTCATTGGGCGAAATAGCTTTGAAAGCAGGTGTTAAGGGTCTATATAATCTTGGTCGTTTGGGTGCTTCGAAGACTATTAAATCAGAACTAGCTAAACGCAAGATAAAAGGTGTGGCTGACAAATACATAAATAAAGCTATCGATAGTTTCACAGGTGATATAAGCCGAAAACTAGATCCTCTTCACGGTGGTGCTATCGATATTCATAAAGCTATTGGGAAGCTTCCCAAGCCAAAAGGGGGGTGGACCTTACCGGGGCACAAATACACAGGCCCATATAATGATTTAAACAGCCAGCTGAAGTATGACCCAACAACTGGTGAAATACTAGAAATATATGACAAACCTACAGGAAGAACGGATGCCATTGCCATGCAGTATGATGTTGATTATAGTGTTTGTAAAGACGACAGAAAGTGCAAGGATAGAGCAGACCGAAAAATGGTTAAGTCACTGGATGATGTACCTTATAATGAAAGACAATGGCGGCGTTGGTTGGCTAGAAACACGATTGATGTAAAACAAAGGCTTGGATTAGGTCTTAACAGGAGGTCAAAAAACGTAAAAAGGAGTTGAGTAATGATTGGGCTGAACTCCTTGCAAATGAACTACATAAACCAATCAAACGGAAATTTCAAAAGAGACGTGTTATTGTTAATGGAATAGATGATATTTGGAGCGCTGACCTTGTAGAAATGCAGAAGTTTTCAAAATGGAATAAAGGATATAGATATTTGTTAAACATCATTGATGTGTTTTCGAAATTTGCTTGGAGCATTCCCATTAAAAATAAAACCGGTAATACAATTACTGAATCATTTGATGATGTTATTAAAAAATCAAAACGGAAACCGAAATTTATTTGGGTAGACCAAGGATCTGAATTCTATAATAAAACTTTCAAAGACTGGTTAAAGAAAAGTAATATTGAGATGTATTCTACTTTCAATGAAGGTAAAGCTGTTGTTATTGAGAGATTTAACAGAACATTAAAATCTAAAATGTGGAAACAATTTACAGCTCAAAATACAACACAATATTTAGACATGTTACCAAAACTATTAAATGAATACAACAGTACAAAGCATTCAAGTATTAAAATGACTCCTACAGAAGCAAGCAAAAAGAAGAATGAAGGTTTAGTATATTTCAATTTATACGGTGATATGCAAACATCAAAACAGAAGCCGAAATTCAAAATAGGCGATAAGGTTAGGATAAGCAAATACAAAAGACCAGTTTTTGATAAGGGTTATATAAGCAATTTTAGTGAAGAAATATTTATTGTTGATAAAATTCAAAACACAACACCAGTCACTTACAAACTAAAGGATCTCAATGATGAAGAGATACAAGGGAGTTTCTATCAACAGGAGTTATTGAAAGCTAAACAAGATGTTTTTCGTATAGATAAGGTTATCAAAAGAGACCATAAGAAAAAACAAGCTTTGGTATCATGGTCTGGTTATCCAAAAGAACTTAATTCATGGATACCGTTAAAAGATGTCAAAAATATATAATGTTTATATATATCATGAGTGGCATTGAGAAATATATCAAAAAAATAAATTTTCAAATTCAGGAATGTGAAGATGAAATAGACAATCTTCATGATAAAATATATGATAATGAGCGTAGATTGGATCTGTTACAATATAAAAAGAAATTATTGAAACTTTATCATAAAAAAATACATGAAACTGATGAAGATATAACATTGAAACAGTTATTGAATATTATCTGCAATGAGATAGAGAACAATAGATACGATGATGAATGTAATGTGTTCAAACAAACCAAAGTTGATAATGTCAAATATCTCAAACGTGAAAATAATATTTTTACACCTGTGAATACAACAAGTAATGCAAATTTGATTAATGAGACTTGGCTTTAAAAAAGGTTTAAAGAGATGTTACTATTTACAAGTATCCCAGAAATTTCTGAGATATTTATATCTTTGCATTCGCTATTCATTGGTAGCCAAAAATATTAATGTTTCTGGCTATTATCAACCATATTTAAACGCACAAAAATGACTTAAAAAAATAATCATACTATATAATAATGGTAAAACAATCAAGGGGAAGACCTAAAAAGTATATGACCGATGAAGAAAAACGTATTATGGGACGTCTTTATTGTAAGAAGTATAATGACAATCCAGATAATAAATATCGTTGTATTGAATGTAATAAATATTTTCATCCTGCAAGTAAATATAAACACAACAAAACTATGAGTCATCAATTGAATTCACAAAAATACAACAACGAATAACACAAGGATATCATAAAAAGATAATCATATATGACCAATCATATATAACTATCTCAAATTATTTCCAAAATGATTCCAAAAATAAACGCACTATGAAAATGACTTAAAGAAATATTATATATAGTTATATATATATAGAATGAATTTTGAAAAATCCCAACTTATGAAACTTAAGAAGTCAGAACTAATTAAACTGTTAATGAAACAGAATGCTAAACCAGCTCCTAAAATTATAATAGGGGATGATGAAAAACAACGTAGGAGACCAGTGCCTACACCAAGACAAACAGTAAAAGAATTGGTTGACTATTTTGAGAGGAAAAGATTACCACCCCCACCTTCTGAATGGTTAGAAGAAATAGAACAATTAAAAAAGACACCAATTCCTACACCAAGGACTAAAAAAACAGTTAAACCTATTCCAGCTCCAAGGACTAAGATAGAGCAAACAGACAAAGCTCTAAAAGGTTATACTAAATCCTTCGAAATTACATTAAAGAATAATAAAGACCCTTTAACACAATTACAACAAACAAGAAAAGGTATTGAAAACCATTTTAAAACCCTACTAAGTGATACAAAAGGAATTAAATTTGTTGAAACACTAAAGGTCACATTTGAGAAACTAGCTGGTGATGAAATAGTGTCTAAGACTGCATATTTTAACAGTGTGGCTCAGACGATTATTAACCACATAGAAATCGCTGAAGCGTTACAATTGTCTAAACAACAGATATTAAATAGTGTAGCTCAATGGATTTCTGAGGGTTCTAGATGGACAATTAGATCTATTGACAACCACTATATTAATATTGTTAAATACGAACCATTAAAGGGATCATCTTACATTCAATTACCTTCAGAACTAAGAAATAGTGCTAAGGGATTGATAAACACGAAAAATAAAGACAATGAATGCTTTAGATGGTGTCACATTAGACATTTCAATCCTCAAGACAAATACCCACAGAGAATTAAAAAAGTTGACAAGCAATTCATTGAAAATTTAGATTATTCGGGGATTGAATTCCCAGTCACCACCAAACAGTACAACAAGATTGAAAAACAAAATAATATCAACATAAATGTTTTCGGTTATGAAGATAAACAACCATATCCAATTTATGTCTCAAAAGAAAAATATGCGGACCGTATGAATCTGCTTCTTATAACAGAAAATGAAAACAAGCACTATGTCTTGATTAAAGATTTTAACAAGTTAATGTACAATCAGACAAAACACAAAGAAAGAAAACATTTCTGCATGTATTGTCTTCAATGCTTCAGCTCTGAAAGAGTATTAACTGATCATAAAGAAAACTGTATACAAGTGAATGGCACACAAGCGATAAAAATGCCTGAGAAGGATAATAATATACTAAGATTCAACAACTTTCATAAACAACTACCAGTACCATTCGTCATTTATGCAGATTTTGAGGCTATTACTGAAAAAATACATGGTTGTCAACCCAATAATGATAAATCATACACAGAGGCTTATCAGAAGCATACAGACTGTGGTTATGGATATAAGGTCGTTTGTTGTTATGATGATAAACATACCAAACCAATACAAATTTACAGAGGTGAAAAGGCTGTATACAAATTTATGGAAAAAATGATAGAAGAAGTTAAATATTGTAAAAATATTATGAAAAAGGAATTTAACAAACCATTAAAAATGACAAAAGATGATGAAGAGGAATTTCAAAAAGCCAAAGAATGTCATATTTGTAATAAAAAATATACTGATAAGGACATACAAGTCCGAGACCATTGTCACATCACTGGTAAATACAGAGGCTCTGCTCATCAAGAATGTAATCTGAAACTCAGAGTAAATCCAGCAGAGATAAAAATTCCTGTTATATTCCATAATTTGAGAGGTTATGACAGCCATTTTATAATGCAAGAGATTGGAGCTATTGTTAAGAAACATACATACAAAAATAAGAAAGGAGAGGAGATACAGATGAATATTAATGCCATACCTAACAACATGGAAAAGTATATGGCCTTTATGCTGGGCAATCATCTAACCTTCATTGATAGTTTCCAATTTATGAGCTCTAGCTTGGAAAAACTAGTGAGTAATCTACCAAGAGAATCATTAAAATATACCTCTCAAAAATTTAAAGGTAAAGAGCTTGATTTAATGGCTCGAAAAGGAGTATATCCTTATGACTACATGGACAGTTTTGATAAATTCAATGAAAAACTACCAACAAAAGAAGACTTTTTTAGTATCATGAATAATGAGCATATAAGCAATAAAGATTATCAACATGCTCAGACTGTATGGGAAACATTCATGTTTAAAAGAATGGGTGAGTATCATGACTTGTATTTAAAATCTGATATCCTTCTATTAGCTGATGTGTTTGAAAACTTTAGGAAAACATGCTTAGAATACTATAAACTTGATCCATGTAATTATATAACATCTCCTGGTTTGTCATGGGATGCTATGCTAAAAATGACTAACATTAAATTAGAGCTTATGGTTGATATTGATATGTTTCAATTCATTGAAAAGGGTATGCGTGGTGGTATATCATATATAGCCAATCGATACGGTAAAGCTAACAATAAATATATGAAATCATACAATAAAAAGACGCCCTCAAAGTATATTATGTATCTAGATGCGAACAATCTGTATGGTTGGGCGATGAGTCAATATTTACCAACTGGTGGTTTCAAATGGATGACTAAAAACCAGATTGACAATATTAACCTGGATAAGTACAAAGAAGACAGTAAAAAGGGTTTGATACTAGAAGTTGATTTAGAATATCCTAAAGAACTGCATAATCTTCACAATGACTACCCATTAGGACCAGAAAAGATAAAAATAACTAAAGACATGTCTGAATATTGTAAAAACATTGCGAATAAATATAATATATCAATAGGTCTCGTACAAAAACTGATTCCAACTTTAAGAAACAAAGAAAAATACGTTCTACATTATAGAAACCTTCAATTATATACAGACCTTGGATTAAAAGTCATTAAAGTTCATCGAGTATTAGAATTTAATCAGTCACCTTGGCTTAAACAATACATTGACTTCAACACCAACAAACGAAAGAATGCTAAAAATGCTTTTGAAAAAGATTTTTTCAAACTTATGAATAATAGTGTTTTTGGTAAAACAATGGAAAACTTAAGAAAGAGAGTTGATGTCAGATTAGTAACTGATGAAAAGAAACTATTAAAAATGGCTGCTAAACCTACTTATGTAAGTAGTAAGATCTTCAATGAAAACCTTGTAGCCGTTCATAAGATCAAAGAAACACTAACCCTAAACAGGCCGGCATATGTATTCAAAGGGGACAGACCGCAAATAAATGTGGCTACTAAATATATCTGAATTTCGTAACTGTTCATCAGTAGGATGCCCAAAATGCGTGCAATTCCACAATTGGTTTCGGCGCCATTAAATCCTATACCAATTGCAGAACATTTTAGGAGGAGCCACCCACAGTGTGAGCACAGTTACTGACAAGACATATCAGTTAGGAAAACAACGCAAAATAAATGTAGTACGTTAAATAACGAACTAAGCACACACGTCAACTAAACAAGCTAAGCACGCGCACGACTCAAGGAAAATTGCGCGCGCGCGCACTAGCATTGACCTGAATAGAAGCAATATAGAAATTAAATAGGGGCGCTAGAATAATATAAAGGATCTGAAATAATAAAGGATACGGCGGTGTTTCTCAATTTTGGATTGCTAGTTTAATTTCTCGTAGTGTAGTGCCATATTTCTCAATGATAGCACTATGGCGTTTGAAGAATTTAGTAAATGATTTTCGAAGGAGTGAAGATTTGAACCCTTGGTGAAGGAGACGTGATGAAAGTCGGCGAAGTCTATGCATAAAATCCAACTTCGACGTGCAAATTCTAGCATATCTTACCAATTGAGATATATAAACACCATAAGCCGGATTGGCTGGAATGTTGCTGTCCATATGAGGGAAATTGACAATCCGAAATGAGAAGTCATCCCTCTTGTCGTAGACACTGAGATGGAAAGGTGTGTTGTTGTCACCATTCTTGATTCTCGTGTCCAGATAACACACCTCATTTGATGTTAAGGTAGTGTTCTTTAGTTCCAGGTCCGACGGATAAATGTCGCTGATGTGATTTCCAAAATTTTCATTGTTTACGCTCAATAAATCGTCGATATAACGAAAGGTGTCGCTAAATTGGACAGCTATGGTCATATCTTGCTTCATTGTTCTTAGCATGAAGTCATACTCGAAGGTGTGGAGGAACAGATCAGCCAACAAAGGTGCGCTGTTAGTGCCCATAGGTATGCCAATAATTTGCCGAAAAACTGTGTTTCCGAAGCGGACGTAGATATTGTCGATAAGAAAGTCAATAGCGAGGCACAGTTCCCTACAGGAGAAGTAAGTGTACTTCGTAGATTTCCTATCATTAGCCCAGAATGTGTGGAAATTATTGGTTGCTATGAAATTTTTTCCTCTGGTGTTAAAAACCCTTTCAAGTAGATCATGGAGTTGATGTTTAAGTTTAGCGTGTGGAAGGCTAGTATAAAGAGTGGAAAAGTCCCAAGTACTCACATGATTAAGCGAAAGTTGTTTGTCCTGCAATGTGTGAATAACATCCAACGAATTGTTGATGACCCACATGCAATTAACTCCTGTTCGTTCTAAAATAGTCTTGCAGTATGAAGTACAGTGACTCTTGACCAGTTTAAGGCACTCAGTTATCAATTTAGAGATCTTAGTAGTAGTGCAGGAACTTGAACCTGCAATAAAACGTGCTTTGTATGGTGTCTTGTGAAGTTTTGGTATCCAATATATTTTGGGCAAATTTTTCTCCTTCTGTTGCAAGGTGATGTGGAATGCATTTTCTAAGGTCGTGTTGTGGGTCCGTATAATCTCATCAGCTGTATCATCTTGTTTTTCATATGTAGAATTAATAGTACTGCCGGAGTTAATGCCAAGTTAGGTATGTGTATCCTAGATCTCAGTAAGGTATTAATGTATGATTTTCATTATAACTATATAAAACAGCAGTACGGAAACAAAGCTCGACTACTATTCACTGACACCGACAGCTTGACTTATGAAATCGAAGCTAAAGATGTATACCAAGATTTGAGGAATGATAAAGACAAATTTGATAACAGCGACTACCCTGAAAGCTCACAATATTTTGATAAGACAAATAAAAAAGTAATCGGTAAATTCAAAGATGAAGCCGCAGGAGTTCCTATATGTGAATTCGTTGGATTAAGATCAAAAATGTATAGCTACATAAAAGACAATGATAACGGCGGGAAGACTGCCAAAGGAATAAAAAAGAATGTCGTAAAAAATGACATCAAACATGAAAATTATAAAGAGGTTCTGTTTAATAACAAGCAAATGTATCATACAATGAAAACAATTCGAAGCAATAACCATCAACTTGGAAGCTATGAGCTTAATAAAGTGTCATTATCTTGCTTCGATGATAAGCGATATGTTCACGATAATGGTGTGACAAGTCACGCATATGGACATTATGCTATTAACAATTTCCCACGCGTGGGAAACGAATTTTAAGATAAGAAAACAATAGCATTGGATGACTTCATTTCATAGGGAAACCCCCTGTTTTTTCGAGAATGTCACACACGAATAGTTCCATCCTGTTTACAGTCTAATATTATCAGTTGAAAAAGGTTTTTTCCCTTCCCAATGGAAACAAAAGAGAACAATAAAGATTCCCACGCGTGGGAAACTATCTTTGTTCCATTGCTTAGATGTTATTTTTAATCCAAATGTTAATCATGGAAGCTGTCATAAAAGGTGATGAGACAATAAATATTCCCACGCGTGGGAAACTGAACCAATACAAACAAAAGTGGAAGGCATAATATTTCACACACCTTTGATATCACTGATAGATAAACAGCGTTTTATTGAGTTTAGAACAGGCCTGGCAAAGTTGAGCGATCTTGTAAAGTTAAATCAAACCCCATAATATGTTGAAAATATTTTCTCTCGTGATCTGAAACAATAGCTATAGTGATGACTCATTTCATAGGGGGCTTCCCCTGTGTTTCCGAGAATTGTGTCACGCAAAGGATTCTATTTTGTGGAATCACGCAATGGAATAAACGCAAAGGAAATCACGCAATGGAATAAACGCACCATTTTGTTTTTATTAACATATAGTTTAATTATTTTATGGAAACATATAGTTTAATTATTTTATGGAAACATATAGTTTAATTATTTTATGGAAACATATAGTTTTCCAAAAACTGGTTTACGTTAAATGGAAACAAAAAACTGGTTACCATCATATGGAAAGTAGTATAGAGTTGGGTTGGTATCAGATCAAAAAAATATTTTTTTGATCTGGTGCCCCCAACTCTAAAACTACTAACATATAGATTTCCGAGAATCATGTCACGCAAAGGAAATCACGCAATGGAATAAACGCACCATTTTGTTTTTATTAACATATAGTTTCATTTGATTTTTCTATATTTTTTAATCCAACAGATGGGAAGTAGTTAAGACTTGGCTTGGTATCAGATCAGTTTTGCAAAACTGATCTGGTACCGCCAAGTCCTTAACTACTTACATGGCGAAGCATCAAGTGGTTTGCATTTCGTCTCGTGTTGTACCTACATAAAAGATCGATCTGAAAATTAATTACTGATAAGTATTTCGGTTGCGGAATCAGTCACAGCTACTGTGCTGGGGCCAGTTGCATACGTCCGTCGTTAAGTTCTATGCAACTAGCCCCTGGCACTCACCATGTACAAATTTTAGAAAGCTCAGTTATGGCTTCTCATCTGTCACATGTACAGGCCTGACGAATCCTTTCTTGTTTAGGGTCTGCTCTTAATTCTGCTGTTAAGGACCCATCAAACGCGGTGACTCTCAAATGAAATGCTCATAAGATGTTTCAAAATGCACTAATTTGTATTTATACATGTATATGTAATGAGTTAGTAATTGATTTGCCTTCCACGTGTAATTTTACCAAAAGGTTTTGACGGTTTTCCTTACTGGAAGTGAACGTCAATACATTGAACTGCTGGCTAAATTTACTACCTTACAGCTGTCTCAAAACTAAATTCAAAGCTCAGGGAGTTGGTGTTCCGCTTTTAACTCTAAACTGGGCAACCTCGAGAAATTCGTTTAAAAAAACGGCAGCTCAGCTCGTCGCGTCATGAAAGCAGAATACCATGGTGGTTTTTACTTGAATTATTACTTTTTTTGTTGCGATCCGTACGCCGTCTGGTAGCGAAGAAATGATTTACTAGGTGGACGAGGATACTTGAGGGAAAGGTAATCTGGCATCAGAGAGGGAAAGTGGTTTGGCTCAACCAAAGCTTTTGAACTGTCTGCAGGATTCGCTGAGGCCTCTAAACGCTCCACGGTTTTTGCAAGAGTGCTAACCTTCTCCTCAAGTTGACGAAGTTTTAACCAATCTGTATGGTTCACAGAGGACTTTAAACGTTCCACCTTTGTTGCAAGAAGGCTGACCTTCCCCTCAAGTTTACTTGTGGTCTCTTGAGTGTTACCCACCTTCTCCTCAAGTTTTCTTGTGGTCTCTTGAGTGTTATCCAACTTTTTACAAGCCAAGTCAAGATGTAGTTCCACAGCAGATTGGACATGGGTTTTAACCTGATTTCGCTGAACCTGTAAAAAAAATTATCGCTAGTCACTACAATGAGCAACACAGAGGCGCTGTATGTATTACATTCAACAAATAAACATCCAGCAATACAAATTATTTCGTCCGCACGGTTTTGATTATGCAATCTTAATAAGAAGTTTTCTAAATACTAAAGACTATGGTACTCTGCACTTGTTCTCTAAAAAAAACAGTTTTGAATGCAGTTTCTTAGCTTCCATATATTAAAATGAAATACAGCAAAAGCCCGCATATGGACCTACAAACGGCGTCAAAATTAGTTGGCTACTTTTTCTTAAGGTGGCTCGACTGGGTTTTGTTGCATACCTTCGATGTTTGATCGGGAAATGCGTCGCAGCCGACAACCTTAATACTAAATTTTTATGACCAGTCTAGAGATAGATTAAAGTTTTACATGACATACACTTTATCAAGATCGGAGTTATCATAGCATTACAGTGACATCACGACGTCATGATATGCACTCAATTTTTGACGAAATCAGACGTTTGTTCAAAAAATGGTTGAAAACTACTTAAAGTTCAAATGATTGCCTTCTAGTATACGAATTTTCGAGTATTTCTATTGAAGCGTTTCAAAATAAATCCAATTGAAACTTCTTGGCCACGAAGAGGTAAACAATCCAAAGCGATTAGCTCACGTGGCCAAAAACTTGACTTTATGGATCGACTTTGGGAAAATTTTTATTGAGCTCGTATTATTGTGTTATCATTTCAATATTCCCTCTGAGAATTGGAAAGAAATCGCTTTATTCGATTTCGAGAAATATCAATTCATTCCTAGTTAGAAGAATTGTGTGTTTTGACATTTTGTCAAAGATTTCACTTGTCTTTATTAAAAACAATAAAACTCAATGATCCCGAATGATGTACTTTCATTCTATTTAAGCGTTTTTTAATCCATCTATCTTACCTTGTATAATATAATTAAAAGGAAAGAGAGATCGGTAGCTTTCGGTGTTCGTCGCACAAAAACAGGTGCTGCTCCCATTTTGGCTGGTCGTCCTCACAGTAGAATAACGTTAAATTGCATTTCTTCGAACAAGTCGAACATCCCTTGTTATTATGACAAAAAAGCCGCTCCACAAAATCACATATCACTTCTAAATAGGCGGGATGCAAAAGTTTAGAGATTTGTGATTATTATTTGACAGCTTTTAAGCATTTTAATAAACTTGAAACTTTAGGGTTCATTAATATGTTGTAAAATTTCAACCACAAATTAACATACTCGGAAGGGTTTCGGAAAGCAATCAATCAACCCTAAAGTTTCAAGTTCTTTAAAATGCTTAAAGGCTGTCAAATAATAATCATAAATCTGTAAACTATTGCATCCCGCCTATTTCGAAGTGATATGTGATTTTGCAAGTTAGCTACTCCACTGTCCCGAACCAACTTTGTCAAAAACAGTTTTACTTATAGAGGTTCGGTGCTATGGAATAGTCTACCTGTTGAGCTGCGCCAAGCGCAAACTCTCTCCTCTTTTAAATCCAGCTGCAGTGATTTCTTTCAAAATCAACGATAATCCTTGTATACACACTTACGACATAAGCATGAAAGCGAGGCCTAAGGGCCACATCGTAATTAAAATGGCAGAAGCGCAGCCTACGAATTAAAAACACGATTAAAAAACTCTCACAAATGCTGCGCCGCTGCGCTTTGTAATAATCGTTCCGATAATAGGAAAGATTTGACGTTTCATGCATTTCCGAAGGATCGTTACCGAAGGTTAGTTTCTCCACCGTCCACTTTTCAACTGACGTTCATTTACTATAACTGCTCCAGGAATATCTTCTGGGGTTAATTTTTAATCTCTAAATTACAAATCGCCCTTGTTTCCGCCGCCATATTTACTTTTTTGAATGGTGGCCCTTAGGCCTCGCTTTCATGCTTACGTCGTAATGTAATTTGTGATAATCGGTATTGACATAAATTAATATTTTGCCGACACGGAGCAGAGAACCGGGTACTAGTGTAGTGCGCAGGGGCTCACGGTTCGTGAGGTTGAAAAGTGTTCGTTGATAGATTTGTGTCATTCTACGGTCAGCCTCGCCGACTCTAGTACTGTTCAAACAAGTTAACTTTCGTCTTAGTTGTTTATTGTAATACCTTAAGATTTGTTATCGGCAGTTTTAGCCGCATATTTTAGTCATTTGTTTCTTAGTAAAAAACACCTTAAAACCCCAAAGGTGGCACCACTGCATAGGTCGGGGTTACACGGTCCCTAGTTTTTCCAATAGTTGGTTTTTTGGGGTTTACGTGGGGTTTACTTAGAGTTATTGTTATATTATAGTATAGTATATTATAGGAATATTGTAATATGATAGTCCTTAGTCAATAATAAAAGGTATCGTGGGCCTGGCTGACCAACGCGCCCATGCCTCAACCTTTGAGTGTGTTCGGTTGTGGAGTAAAGGCAAAATAGTGTGTATTGCACGGCATTCGTGGAAAGCAGGCATTTTGTTATGAATTAACTGAATTAGAGTTTTATTTGTATTGTTTTAACTAGTTTTATATTGTTTGATATTAGCATTAGTTAGTAGTTCAGTACTTATTTTTCTTATGCCTGATGATTCTTTTTGCTGTGTTTAAACAAAGTTATTGTATTGTATTGTATTGTATTGTATTGTATTGTATTGTATTCGGAAGGGTTTCGGAAAGCAATCAGGCGCATCATGTAATCCATGATGCCGTGGAATTCACAAGTTTAAAAATATTCTAGATAATGGAGATTCGTTATGAAATGAACAAACTGCAAATGAATAAAGTAGCTGTCCCGCCATAAATCCGTAAAAAATAGAATTCTTAGACCTCCGATGCGCGGTTAGCACAAGGCACCAGAGTAAAATCAAAGCCCAGCAAGCTTGCCCTAGAGGGAAGGGCAAAAATGACAGGTTGACAAAATTGAAAATGCCCTTCCCTGTTGGATCTACCTCTAGACTGGTCATTAAAAGTTTATTTGAAATAAGATTGTCGGCAGGGACGCATCTCCCGATCAAACGTCGAAGGTATGCTACGAACAAAACCCAGTCGAGCCACCTTAAACTTATACCATATGTTTATTTCAAAATAGTGATCTCACCCCCACCCTCTATCCAATGTTGCACCGGTATCAGGTAGTCTGTGGGCAACAATAAACCCGACTTTGGTTGGGGGGAGTGATAATCTCGTACCCAGATCTCAC
Organism: Cladopsammia gracilis; assembly: GCA_022457155.1. Lineage (NCBI taxonomy): Eukaryota > Metazoa > Cnidaria > Anthozoa > Scleractinia > Dendrophylliidae > Cladopsammia > Cladopsammia gracilis. The sequence goes on from JAJGOT010000369.1 coordinate 707,779, forward strand.
TCGTGCTTGTACTGTGCTGAAATGGGAGATCTGGTAAACTTCGAAATAAGGCCATTTTACATTGGTTAACTGAAAAACGACGCTCCATTTTAATTCAAAGGGGACAGACCGCAAATAAATGTGGCTACTAAATATATCTAAATTTCGTAACTGTTCATCAGTAGGATGCCCAAAATGCGTGCAATTCCACAATTGGTTTCGGCTCCATTAAATCCTATACCAATTGCAGAACTTTTAATAGCGGAGCACTTGCCAGGCCGAAGGCCTGGCTGCGCAGCTCCATACTCATAGAACCTGTGCCGTGATTTTTCATGGTCATGGCTAGCGGAATGTTTCGCGGGCGCGTGTTTGCCCGCCCGCCCGCCGTGTTGGAACAACATCCGGAATCTTGAAAGCAAGGCTTTGTTTTTCGCGCGGCCACACAGCCGTGAGCTCGGTAAACACTTTAGTTGTTTTGTTGTGTCTAGCGGAGAATTAAAGTCGTTATTTTCCTGCATTTTTTCGCGGTTTGCTACTCAAGACAGGGATACTAATACTCAGAAGCCGCTTTAGTGGAAAAAGACGAGCTTTAAGGGATAAAATCTTGCTTCGAGGAACTTCGTGTACTACGTTTTTATCGATGCGGGAAATGCTTGTTTTCTACGGATTTCAGAACCAGAAGCGGAGATTTGAATTTCCAAGCAAGCGAGGAACTTAAAGGTAAAACAGATTACAGTTTTCGATGAGAATTTATGTTGATATCAATCTGTGAGTGACTTTTTATTAATGTTATTGTTAGTTTTGGAGAATTGATTTTAAAACGTGCTTAAATTCAGTTGTATCGATCTCTTGAATTTCATCGAAGAAAGCTTGAACTCTATGAGCTATAATTAAATGGTACGCGTTTTGCTTTTAAACGTAAACTAATGGAGATTTGAATAAATTTTTTCGAAAGAAGATTGTGTTGTCCATTTTTAAGTGTTTGTTCATTCATTAGATAGATTGAAAAGCGATTTTATGTAAACAAAACAAGACTTTTATTTTATAGTACAGTTCTATCTTCACTCGCATCGCCTTATGCAAATATGTTTGTGTATTTTTGCAATTTTTGATTTTCAAATCAGTTTCTCGGGCAATTTTTGACAAACATAAACTGTATTTTATTCGGAAACTAGTAGCACTAGTTATTCTAGACAGAGAAAAGTTGTTTTTGTGAACTTTTGTACGGTCTATAAAAATGTACTGTGCAGACGGTCGCGTAATACTGTTTTTGAAAATTGCTAAAATTGAAAATAGCCCGTTCGTCAATCTTAATTATTGTGCTTCCAACCTTTCACCTTAGTTAAGTTTCACCTTAGTTAAGCTTGTTCAAAGTGCGACGCTGTTAGGCTTGGGCTATGTATATATATTATGCTCTGTCATTGGCTCTTTCCTCCACTCTTCTTGTGATACGGTTTTTTTTATCTCGTTAATGCGTATGCGCATTAAGCGAGATTTCGGAATTGAGTACGAAAAAGGGACAAAAGTCGTTAACAAAATTTTGTGGACTTTTGTCCGGGGGGGTTTCTTCTTCCTTCTTTATAGAAGCTATATTAGGGCATTGAGGATATGGTTGGTTAAACCGGTTAGGATTTCAAGAAGGGCGTCACATACTGCCACTAAAATTTTTGGGGAGCACCCCCGGACCTATTGTTAATTTCCCTAGGGTATTGGGATGTCAGAACTTGTCATGAACTTGTCATATCTCACATTACGTTACCCCAAAGGTATTCGTCCTTCTTAAATTTCGATATCTCACGTTACCTATCAGTTTCAATCATTTGTCGTAAAGCCATAAAGGGTAAAAATAGGTCAAATGCGTTTTCTTGGGAAACGTAGTTTGAGAATTTCACGGTGTATTTTACTAATGGAGATGTTTTAAGAAAGTTAAATGGGACAGGAAAGTTTGTGTTTTAATATGAGCGGTATGGCAGAGCAAAATAGCATGAACTTTGCGTTTTTTTTCTATTCATTGCTATTACGGTTTGATTGTGCAATAGTATGGTAAAGACGTCATAGTTTTGTTGATTTTTTGGCTTATAATGATGACGGTTGAATGGAATTGCGGCAAGCGTTCAATGGCGAAAATTTTTACGTTTTTTGCGTACTGTTGCATAATGAAACTGTAATAGCAATGATTAATTGTTTTAAAATAGCACAAAAGCGAAAGCGCGAGCAGTCCGCCGGCTTTGTTTCAAAGCCACGGGCTACAAGCACATCGAGAACGGCATCCGTGTCGTAGAATTCACACGTTTGCAAAAGGCAGTGCCACGCAAATTAGTCACTCAAGGGCTCGAGTTATTTTTTAATTACACGGGTCAGCCAATACTATGCTACCGGTGCCAGTCTTCCGAGCACGTTGTGTTCTCATTTCAAGTGCAGGTTCAATCAAATCAGTTGAAACCTGTAGGTAAACGAACTTAAAATATTCACCCTTATTCGGACTTCTATTTTATGAAAGGGGTCAATCCGGCGATCTTTTTTTTAGTCATATGGGAACTTTGACTCAGTCAAAGCTTTAATTTTAGCTTGTATTCAGTACGCTTGATAGCTGCGTGGGGCTAATTAAAACCACTCGTATTACTAATCACGTTAAAAGTGACATCAAATATTCTAGATATGGCTTGTTCTCAAAAGAACATGCTATTTTGCTCTGCCTATCGCTCATATTAAAACACAAACTTTCCCGTCTCATTTAACTCCCTTATTCGGACTTCTATTTTATGAAAGGGGTCAATCCGGCGATCTTTTTTTTAGTCATATGGGAACTTTGACTCAGTCAAAGCTTTAGCTTTAGCTTGTATTCACTACGCTTGATACCTGCGTAGGGTTAATTAAAACCACTCGTATTACTAATCACGATAAAAGTGACATCAAATATTCTAGATATGGCTTGTTCTCAAAAGAACATGCTATTTTGCTCTGCCTTTTAAGTCGCTTACCGAGTGACAACCGGAAATATCGTGAAAAGAAAAATTGGTAAGAATATTCTGCTCGGGGGGGGGGGGGGGAACTCCTATAAGTCGTCAAGCGGAGGTGCTCGTTAGGAGAAAAAAGTGGAACTCTGAAAGCAACCTCGTTCCCAGGGTCTCTCTTCTTCCCGCCCCCTGGAGCTCCAGGGGGCGGGAAGAAGAGAGACCCTGGGAACGAGGTTGCTCTGAAAGATATCAAAGTGGCCGTTGTCAACCAGAATTTTACCTCTAATAGGTACCATTTTTTACCAAATATGCGATGGAACAATGCGATGCGGCTAGAGTGCTGGAAATAAATAGATCTGACTATACATGGGCTCGAATTCCAGCTACCATCAGAAGGAACACCGGAAGGCAGTAGCGACTCGTCTTTCGCTACGAACACCCTAAAAGATACCATTTTCTGGGAAAATGAGGTTTTTTTAATCTTATATTCTAAAAGATACTTAGATCCCGAATTTTGACCCCTAAAAGATACGACGAGCACCCCCGCCCAACCACATATGGGAGTCCCCCTCCGGGGTTCTGCTATATGTTGTCTACCCGGTATGATGAACAGCGAGGAGCGATTTTTCATGTAGCTTAGCGAATGCCAAAGGGAAATCTCGTGAAAAGAGTTAATTTTACGATTCGTTTAAAGTCAACTCGCTTAAAGTTAAGCGAGTCAACTTTTTGCGCTCGACGAAGCTGAGAAATCTCACGCTGTATCTTTGTTCGCTTTTTGAGTTGTAATCTTTGTCCGCTTTTCCAATAGTTATTAAATGTTTAGGTGTCATGATTATGCAATAGAACGCAAGAGATGTGAGATTTTGCTAATTCAGCTAACTAAAAATGTTTCGGTTTGATTATGCAAGAGTATGGATTTCGCTTTTGTGCTATTTTAAAACAATTAATCATTGCTATTACAGTTTGATTATGCAACAGTACGCAAAAGACGTAAATTTTTTTCTGATTTTGTTTATAAAAGTTATCAAGCAAGCATTTTAAGAAGCATTTTATAAGCGATTTCAGCGTGTTAATTTTTTTAAGAGAGATTTTGTCTCTATTTGACAAAAAGACAATGTATTGTTTGAGTGGCAAGTAAGAGAGAGAAAACGTTCTTGGCGTATAAAGTCTATAAAAAGAAGACGAATATCAATTGCGTGTCGTACTGATCACATTGAAATCCTAAAGCGGACAAGAGAGTTACCTTAGAGTGCTCAACGTAGCTTGATTGCATTGAAATCCTGACACAAGAGAGTTGCCTTCGAGCGCTCAACGTAGCTCTATTAGCAAAGAATATAGCAGACTTAAAGCAAGAAAATATATATTTAAATCTATTATTTCGTTAAACAAAATTATCAATTGTTTGTAATGGTCGCTTTTAATGCTTCAGGTGCGATAGATTCAGTTTCACTACTAGAAACTAGGTTATCTGAATTAAATAGAATTGCTCTTGATGTTGGAGGAGGTGGCGATTGTTTTTTTCGTGCCGTATCACATCAATTGTATGGCGATGCTACAAACCATTTTTATATACGTAGTCTTGGCATTGAATATTTAGTATATAACCCAGAACAGTTTATAGAGAGTAATACTGAACACTCTTGGCAAGAATATTTGAATAATATGTCATGTCAAGGAACATGGGCTGATGCGATTATCATTCAAGCTGTGGCTAATTGTCTCAATTTATCAGTTCATATTGTTGAATCAAATGAAACTTTTGCTCCTGTCACTCTTGTTGATGCAGTGAATGCCACAAGAGCTTGTACAAACATTATATTGGGCACATAGGTGAAATTCATTATGTGAAAATCGTCCCAATTTCCAACTGCTTAATATATCCTATAGAACTAGCGCCTTTTTCTTTATACAAACAATATTAAAAAACGCACATTTTTTTATCACCGTTTAACACGCAAATCTTCGCTTAAAAAAAGACCGACAACGGCGCGTTATATCCTTTGCTAAGTTGTGCTAAAAAAATCGCTCTATAGCAACGCATCTAACTTGCAAGTTCAAACATGCTATTTTTACACTACTCTTAATAAACTTGCTCAGAAGACCCCACGTCTCACTAACAGCCTATCTGCACCTTATTTCCTTTTTTTTTCTAAAATCCAAAACATGGCTGTAAAATTAAATCAAATAAATTGCCGCTTTTATACTCTATATAGTTTAACACTCAAAGAAAACAAACTGCTCGTAGTCTAAACGAACGTCTCTGTAACAGGCTATTCTCTTCTAAACATCACATCTTTCCTACTTCACCAAGCACCCTTACCCCCCCCCCCCCCCCCCTCCCTCCTCCAAGCGCTCATGAAACGCACTCGAAAACAAAAAAAAACAAGAAAATTTATCACTTATCTCCGGTTATTAACGCTAACAATGACGCTCATGACAGCTGTTTCGTAATTGTTACGCATCCAAGTAATAACTATTGTATAGTCTTTCAACAAGATTCAAGACTTTCCAACTGCCACAAAAACCGTATACCCATCTACGAACTAACAATTTCATACACACTAGAAGACGAACACTCCAAAGCCATTTTCACCGCATATTGTCACCCATCATATCGCTACACCACCTGTCTTTTTAAAAACATGTCACTCAAGTTTTATCATTAAAAGCACTTTCATCAGATCTCCTTGCGCTCGCCTGAAACGCTTAAAAAAATAACGCCTATTCTGCAGGCTACGCATTCCACTCTACAACTACCGCCAGTATATCCTAGTGCTACTACCAATTTGCCTTACCGCAGTTATGAGGTCATTACAGTTACATGAAAACCACGCTTTAATAATAATCAATAAATGCGTTGTCGATTTAACATATCCTCCCACCGGAAAGTTTATATTTTCATATAACCAATAATAAATGTTCACCTTTAATAATTATACAATACTATATGCTATACAAAACAGCTCAAATTTTTTAATACACATAAGCCAGCAAATACACTTCTATTCGAATAGCTCCTCCAGACCATAAACCTATTCTCAAACCATTTATAAAATATTTAACATAACTCTCCACGTGATTAGTAATATCACTGTAAAATAATATGACGCTAAATACTTATCACAAGCGCACCCAGAAAATAGACAAGAGATTATACAACTAAACAGAAATGTTATAAAAGCAAAAAAAGGGAAGCAATTTACCCAAAATAGGCCGTTTTGATTAGTTGATGATTACGGTGTGTCTATGAAGGTAGAAGGGCACAAACAAAGGTGTGCAGAAAAGCATTATTTTTTCTCCCCTCGCGCTCCCCGCTCACCTCGCGCTTCGCAATCGTCTGCCGCGTTCACCTGAAAAGCTTAAAAAAAATAACGCCTCTTCTGCTCCGCGCTCGCCTTAATCTATTGAGATCCCTTGAATACAAACACACAACAGCGTTAAATCATTCCTTCAACAACCATTGAAAAGTACCTAATTACTCCATTTAACACAAAGACATACCGCTAATCTTAAACCGGAAAACGTAGATACTTCGGCCCACCCACAACTAAACAACTTTCAAAAAAATATTACACATCACAAAGCATTTAATAAACCCATTTAAACATTCTCCAATTTCTCAGCACAAAAAAAAATAATGCGAAAACGTTATTATAGTCAGCTCATTGACTAACTATAACATGCCATATGTGCAATCTGAACCTTCATCTTTCACGCAATCGGCACGCGCGGCGGGGAGAGAGAAAAAGGAGGGACCCTCATTTTTCTCTCTCCCCGCCGCGCGTCTCGCCTTCCTCGCGTGGGGTGATTTTCACCCGCGCTCGCGTTTCGCTCGCTCTGCTATCCCTGAAGATAAAGGAGGGACTACTCGTAGTCTAGGTTCATTCCGGCTTTTAGGATTTCACGCTCAAGATTCCGGATTCCGGATTCCGGGGAATAGGTAAACCCCCAGACAGGCTAAACACTAGTACCACTCGTCGCTAAAAAGTAAAAAGAAAGCATAAAGCTTTCCCAGTAAAACTTTAAAGAAATGCGCCTTTAGATCAGTTATGAATTTGTTCTCTTTGTTGATATTGATATTTTGATCTCGGCGGATTATCTCTCAAATTGATAGGAGGATAGTACAGAGCCGTTAGAATTATTATACTTCTTTGTGCCGTTGTTTTGTGTTCGCTGTATTGGCATGCATTGCGGTTTCTTTGGCTTACTTTTGTTGCAAGATAAATAGTAATCGGCTAAAGTCTGTTATCGCTTTGAAAATGCAAGGATCGTTAGATATCTCAGGCCGCGATTTAGTGTCTAAAGTCTGCGGTGTTTCCCATCACGGATATAAGCATCTTAGATCCAAGTCTCAAAAAGCCGTAGTCTACAATTCCACTGCAATGGGATAATGAATTCTTGCATTAGAAAATGGTCATACCCACTCAGCCAATCAGTGCCCAGTATTTGTGTGCTCTATATCCCATAAACTGTCTTAAATTATGTAAAGAGGTGGGGGCTTTGAAGCCCAGGGAAATTGTGGGGTAAAATAACTACTCATTAGTAAGCTCTATATAGAACATACTAATGAATTCTTTTGTTTTCCTTTGTCTAAAAGCCTAATTAGTATGCTCTATATAGAGCATACTAATGAGAAAATAGAGCATACTAATGAGTATATAGAGCATACGTATACTAATGAATTACAGGCTGCTAATTTAAACAAAAACAACTTGCAGTTATAACAATGACAATTTTATTTGAAGTTTTCGCTTTACGTAACTTAAGCAAGAGATTAATCGCCAAAATAACAAAACCAAATTCGACTTAACAATTTTTAGGAAAAATTAAACGAAAGACTGGGTCTTTCTGCGTGTACCGGTACTCATTGTCTTCTATTGTTTGTGAGGTATTGTACTTTTGGTCTTGTTTTGCATTTGTATTATTGCCGTTCTTTGTTCCTTTTGTTTTACGTCATCTGTCCTCCGGTACACACAGAAACAACCGAAAGACTGATCTCACCGTGGTTTGGAATTGTCTCTTTCTCTTTGCTCAATTTCGTTCACTGTCGTAGGCTTTTGGAAACGTGCACTTTTGTGGAATTCATATCATCCCCCAAGCACTCGGATATGTAATATATATTATATATAATATATGTCTACGCCCTCAAAAGCAAGTAGCTCTTAAGTGGCAAGGACGGCCTCAAGTTCCTCGAGCTCTGTATACTGGCTCATAGCCGGAGCAAATGAACCATCAAAACAACAAAGAATAAACAAAGCTCCAAAGAAAGAAAAGCATTGTTATTCATAAAATTCTACCAACGTTACGGCGACGTCCGAAACAAAATTCCCAAGTGTGAATTTCTTCGCGGATATGACCATTTTCTAAGACGGTTAGACAATGAACGCTCGTGTCCTATGGGATATAGCGCCTCTCGCATTAGATAGAAGTGCCACTCGGGCGCCTTCTATCTATGCTCAAGGCACTATATCCCACAGAACACTCGCATTCATTGTCTAACCCTTACATAATTTTTAGCTCCTTAGGGCCTGGTCGCACTACAGTCAAAAACAAAAATTAGCCCGTGTAAAATGACATAACAACAAAAACATTCCACAAAAAGCGTGTCCCACTGGAACGGTTTCTTTTGTTTTCCTCGATTTTTGCACGGGCGGATTTTTGTTTTTGACTGTAGTGCGACCAGGCCCTTAGGAAGTTTTGTAGTTGAGTAGTGTCACGTGTGTCTCAAGGAGCTGGGATAAACCTCCGTTGTTTTGTAATTGCGCTTGATTTGGCATCCAACAGATAATCTACAGCATGGTTGCTGTTTTGTAAATCTCACGGATGCTAGTATATTCTTCTCCCCATGTGTAGATGTTTAAGCTAAAGCAAGACTGCTCAGACTGCTTACTCGCAACTTTCACACTTACACACCGATTTTTATCGATTTCGACACAATAAGTTAATTTCTGTCGATTTTTATTGATTATATTTTTACATATTTGTATTATATTTTTTTTAACTCGAAGTCCAACTCGAAGTCCAACTCGAAATTTGACTGTAGTTTATAGAGTAACTTACTGTGAAACTATCTATTTGTTAGTATATATTTATTATCGACCTACACTGTAATTCAGCCATAGGCTGCGAGAGTGATAAATAAACAAATCATCATCATCATCATCAAATCCAACTCGAAGTCCAACTCGAAGTCTAACTCGAAGTCCAACTCGAACTCGAACTCGAACTCAAACTCGAACTCGATGTCCAACTCGACGTTTCGGGATTCCCTATTTTTACATATTTGTATTATATTTTTTTTTAACTCGAAGTCCAACTCGAAGTCCAACTCGAAATCCAACTCGAAGTCCAACTCGAAGTCTAACTCGAAGTCCGACTCGAACTCGAACTCGAACTCGAACTCTAACTCGATGTCCAACTCGACGTTTCGGGATTCCCGAACGCCGAGGAGAGAGAAAAGGGATGAGAGGACCATACTCCCCATCATACCGGAAATACACTTAGCCCACCCATCCACAACAACACAAAATAAATCGGAAACAATTTTAAACTAAGCAATTTAAACGCTACTTCCAACAAGAAATCTACTTAAATCGCAATTGATCTTCATTTAAACAACCATACACAATTTGTTAGTATTCAAACTACCACACAATATCCTCCCAATTTTCAAACTCCTCAATATATCCAACACAACTACCCGCTTTTTGTCAGGTCAAACAATACTAAAAAACCAACATTTTTTGGCCACCCTTAAACACGCAAATTTTATGTCATTGTTGTCATACTTTGTTCTCATAAATTGTGTATTATTAACTCTAATATTTAAATGAACTAAAAAACAACAAGAAATATAAAATAAAATCGAGTACTTGTATGTAGAGTCACACAAAACCACGCAAAGCGACCACAACCGACATCAATTTGCCGAACATTTTTGACAGAAATTGTCGTCTCAGAACACTAGAAATGAAAATCGTTGACAAGTCATCAAAATTAAAAACCCCAAACATGCATTACATCCTTTTAACTCTAATTAGCACGTCATTAACTCTTCTCATCTCGGATTACTAACCACAAAGAGCCACTGTATTAAACTCGCCAAAACCTTATTAAATCAAAATACAATTTTTCTATACTCGACACATCTTACACAATACAGAATAGTAAACGCGTTTTCAAAATATTACTCTCTAAAGTGACCTAAAGTAACATTTCTAGAAATCGAATTAACACCTCTTGAATAAAGACAGACCCGCCTAAAAACTGATAAGATGTAACTATTTTAAATCAATAAACACGCACGGAACGACAAGTAATCTCTTTAAATCCCAATTCATCTTCATTTAAACACAAATACCCGATCTATTATTTATCAAATCACCATAGAATATTGTTACAATTTCCAACCGCTAAATAAATCTTACAGAACTACCCATTTTTCTTTATACAAACAATATTAAAAAGCGCACGCTTTTTATCACCCTTTAACACGCAAATGTTCACTTAAAAAACACCGACACCGACGTTTTAAAACAATAAACTTTATATCGTTTGCTAACTTGTAGTAGAAAATCGCTCTATAGCAACAAACGCAACTTCAACAAAAATATCGAAAGACACGCAAGTTAAAAAAAAACTACATTAAAATCATGCTCTTCCCTTCCAAAGTTCAAACATGCTATCGTTACACTACTCTTAATAACGTCACTCAAACAACCCCGCCACGGTTTGACTAGAAGCCTATCTGCACGCTATTTTCTTTTTTTTTAATCAATAAGAGGGGGACATTGGGGATGTGCGGTGTTACGGTGTTGCTCATTTTTTTATGCGGTGTTGCGGGGAATAAAATCCCAGTTTGCGGTGTTACGGTGATCTCAAACCCTACGGTGTGCGATGTTTGCGCTTTAAAGTCGGCGGTGTTCGGTAGAACGAAATTATCTGCGGTGTTGCCGTTTCCTGTTTGACCCTAAATTTAGCCTGTATATATGGTATTTATTCCGTACTTATTTGTGTAAAGCACGTACCATTATGTTAAATTTGTAACAAAAAGCACTCCAATACTGTCTACTAGCTTCTACTTAATCTTCAATACTCTGCTGGTCGCCAATCCTAAGCCTTTTTCATGGTAACTTGACAAAAAGATATATTGCGGTGACGGTGTTTCGTCGACTTTTCTTGCGGTGATGCGGTGTTCGGTAATTTTTGTTTTTGCGGTGTTGCGGTGTTCAGAGCCCCCCAATGTCCCCCTCCAATAACATGACCATAAAATTAAATCAGATAAATTGCCACTTTTACACTCCATGTAGTTTACCACTCAAAGAAAACAAACTGCTCGTAGTCTAAACCAACGTCTCCGTAACAGGCCATTCTGTTCTAAAAATCAGATCTTTCTTACTTCACCCACTACGCTTACCCCCTCCACCCCCCACCCCCCTCCACCCCCCTCCCTACACAGTAGCCAGCAGATACACTTCGACTACAATGGCTCCTGGAAGGCACGACGCCCACGACACCTGTTTTCTAATTCTTACGTATCCAAGTGAGCAATATTATGTAGTCTTTAAAGACAATTGAAGACTTTCCATTGCGACAAAAATCATCTACCGATCTAACAACTACCAATTTCATTCACACCAGACGACGAACAGTGCAAAGCCAAATTCACCGCATATTGTCAGCCATCATATCGCTACAGCACCTGTGTTTTTAAACGCAAATCACTGTCAAATTTTATCATTAAAACCACTTTCCTGAGATCCCCTTCCGCTCCGCGGTGGCCAGCCGCTTAGCGCTCGTCTGAAACACTTAAAAAAATAAAGCCTCTTCTGCAGGCTAGCCATTCGACTCTACAACAACCACCAGTATATCCTACTGCTACTACCAATTTGCCTTACCGCAGTTACGAATTAATTATAGTTACATCGAAACAGTGTGCCGCGATCAAGAATTGTTTTCGGTAGTCATGGAATGTTGTGGACTGTTCTATCTGTCCTCTTGGCTGCGAATTTCTACTCGCTCCAACGACCTCAGAGCTAGAGGTCGACTTGCATATATATATATATATATATATATATATATATATATATATATATATATATATTTATGGCAAGAAAAGGGATTTCAAGCGATACAATTTTAGATGAAATTGTTGAAAAATCGAAACGGGTTCTTACAATGTCTTATGTAGTAAACAGTCGTGTCACAAGTGACCCTTACGGACCACATGAGACCGCGAATCCTGTCAGTTCTGAAATAGCTAGCAGTGACCTGTTTGAACCAAGATTATTAAATTATATAATGAGATACCATGACACTTCACCTTCAAAACCATTGATTTCATTTATTAAACTTACAAAAACTGTTTATTAAAAGTTTGATAGCAAATCTTACAACAATATCTATAGTTATCCGATTTCCCACGCGGCTATTTCTCGCAAAAAGCCCTGCAAGAACGGGAAGAAATCCGCCTGTCTTGCAACACACGTACGCCCAACAAAAATACTGTCTTCGAATCTCCAAGACTATCCTTCAAACTGCTCCAGATTTTGTACATTTAGCCCTTTGCAACGAAGATTTTAGTTTAGACTGACTTTGAAAACCTTTCAAAAGCACAGTACAATGGACTAACGTCAACTCCGTCACTTGCCGTTTCCCATAGTGTTGCGCTCCGTTGATTTTGACCTCATTTTAGCGTCCTTTTTTGTCTCGCATTTCATCTGTTCTTTTAGCCATTAATATTACCATGTACGTTTTTATATACGAAAGCTTTCAATTTCTCTAACTTTTCTCTCTGAAATACCGGACATGACAGGATCTAAAATTATCTGTCGACAGTGAACATAACAGCGTCAATGTCTTTCCTGCTATTAATAAACAGTCACGCTAGGCCCAGCTATTTTAGTTTTGTCTTTACAACATTTTAATTTTCACGATCCAACCTTTATAGCAGACAGTTGCGCCGAAAACGCAAACTACCTACGGCGGTCTGCCAGCATGTCCCCCCACGAAAATTTCAAACTAGAAGACTCAGAAACGCCGTTTCCGTTTTTAGAATTAAAAATACTTTACCTAACACACTTTTCAAAAAGCTCATAATCGTGTGGCCAAATCGCCCTAGTCCCCCTCATCACAGGTAGCGGACAAGAACTGCATGACGGTCTTTTGGTACCCAGTCCCATAGCAGTGACAGCGACCCACACTTCAAAACCCAGTACCAGTTCCCATTTATTTTTTTAGCAAGACAAATGACTGAGTACAATATCGCAAGTGTAGAAAACTGACCCTTTCTCATTAAACGATCTTCACTGCCATTCCATCACCCACATGCTCTGTCAAAATAGGCCATTTGCACGATGACGTCATAAAACTACAACTACCAGAATCCTTCAGTTTTTTGTTTTGTAGTGCAAATTAGGGCTATTGTTATTTAAACCGCACTGGGATTGCAAAATTTAAATAAGAAAGGCAAAACGAAATGAATTCTGGTAGTTGTAGTTAAATGACGCCATCGTGCAAATGGCCTATTACTACCTATTCCATTCAAAACCAATTACTAGAACTGCGCCCATAGCAAACGCGACCGAAAAATGACCACGTGTTCACCATTTTCCCGCCATTTTCACGTCAGCGAGAAAACTCCGCAGTTCTCTCAAAATTACTACCTATGCCATTAAAACCAATTACTATAACTGCGCCCATAGCAAACGTCAACGAAAAATAACCACGCGATCAGCATTTTCCCGCCATTTTGACATCAAAATACATAAAACAACAGACTGATACTTACCACAAACAAACACAAAGAAAAAAAATCACTCTACCATTTCATTTGTCTTCATGGTTTGTTGTAAAACCAGAGAAACAAAACATCCTAGAACTGACATTGTAGTCCATTCATCAAGACTGAGCCCTATTCATCAAGGTCACTAGAAAGCTAGCGAGAACACAAAGAAAAACTCAATCACAGAATTCATATCAACATAATCACCACCCTTTACCCAAACACCAAGTAACATTACCACACGACCCACACCATCACTCTCTGACACTTCTGCGTTTTGGTCTTGAAAGAGTGGAGCACTGATAACAGCAGATCCCCCAATGCTGTACAGAAAAGTTGTTAGCAGAGGGTAACGGGTTCTCCTCCTTTTGCAAAAAATAATAATAATAATAATAATGAAAAGTAAACACAAATGGCTACTAAAATAAAACCACGCCCATTTAATAATAATAATAATAATAATAATAATAATAATCTTTATTGAGGAAAACTCTTTCACATCAGTGATTTTCAAAAAGGACCTCGATTAAGACTAAGAATAAAAACTAAAATACTCACACTAAAAAACAAAACAAAAAACACATCAAAAACTATGTAAAAACTCTTAGATTAAGAAGTTAAAAACATTCCGCTTAAATACATTTACATTAGAAGATTGTCTTATTACCTGACCAAGAGAATTAATTTCGTGAACATAAATTTCTATTGGCTGATTTGCATCATGTGATGTTTTCATGTACGTATTTTAAGAACACTTATTCTAAAGGTGCGCTACAACAGCATCTTTACCAAATAAAAAAAAAGAATTGGAAAACTTGAGTGCCTTTGATAGGTAAATATAGTCAAGACGACAACCCCACCTAATACCTTTGACAACAAAGATTCTTTTTTTTAATAACCTCGCATTATAAGGTCTTATAACGCATTAACGAGATGGCTTTAAGAGCCCTTTGATCGCACTACGGAGCATAAAAGTTGTGTTTTCACTGGGACAATTTTGACTAGATAAAGCCAGAAAAGTCCGGAAATACAGCGAAAACATTTCGTTATGTGTTTAGCGAGTGTTTAGCGAGTGTTTAGCGAGTGTTCAGCGAGTGTTTAGCAGACTGTTTTCACAAGGTAAAACAAGGGATTATCTCGTCTTTATGACCGAAAATTCATGCAGAATTATACTACCTCGCAGGATGGTATAACTTGTCCTGCTTAAAGCCGCAGCCAATCGCATTGCGCGTAGTGACAGACGCCTGTCAAATTATTTATTTTGCCGCTGCCACAATTATTTCCAATCGCGCGCCTCGTGGTTCTTGATCTGAGCTTTTAAATGACAGACGGTGATTGCTTCGCGAAGAATTGTATTCCACCGGACAAGTTGAGGGCCAACGAGGCCACAAATGCGTTCAAATGTATCCCTGCTTACCCTGAAGTGCTCGCGCCACAGATGATCTTGGTAACAGTTCAAAACGAGCTGTTCGAACCAGAACTCAGCGGTCTTGGATAAACCCACATTGTCTTGCATTTACGGTAATAATTGTTGTTTTGCTGTTGGATTGCCAACATTGCAACATTTCGTCGCATTCTCATCTGTAAAGACATCAGGCACATCCTCTGAAAAGAATGCCTTCTCCTTCGTATGAATATAGCGAGAATCAAGCACTTATGTCCAGGATTGCAGATAATTAGATGCATGACAAATTTTGATATCCAACACGAAGTGTCCCGTTAAGTCTAAGTGTTTACTATCTTTTTTGAAATGTAAGGTAAGCATTAGTGTTAGTGTTATTTTTAGGTTAGGGTAAACGCACGTGTTTATCTTTACTTAAAGAGCAGAATTTAAGGTACACTTCGTGACGTTTTTTGTCTGTATTTTTGAAAACAAGTGATGTTGAAGTTGAGTAGAAGAGCAAGAGGACACTTTGTGACGCTTACTAAATTTGCCATGCATCTAATTAGCTGCAATCCTGGACATAACTGGAATCAAGACAAGAGAAGTCATTACAAACGCTTCGTCTCCCGCCATTTTTTTAAACTGCCCGCTTTTGTAATTTGAACTGTCTACATTAGGGGCTTAAATTTCACAGTAAAAACAGACAATCATACTTGTAAAACTCGGTCTGTTAGCAAACACCTAGAAAGAATGTTCAACTAATAAATCGGCCTAGTGAAAACACAACCGAAAACATGTAAACATGGACACTCCAAGAAAATTTAATATCGTGCAACGTTTCAACAACTAGATGCTGCTTGTGCGGGAATAATACTGAGGAAATTGTATTAACTTCAATTCAGCTCAAAAGGATTATCTTAAAGATACGAAGTTTCCGTGAAAGAAACCGACGAACGTCCAAAGTTGTGTTGTAGACTAAAGTATTGACAAGCTAATGCGTGTAAACAAAAACATCGAGGCATTTTAGCGACTTGTAGAAATAGACAGAAGGACACAACTTAGGAAAAAAAGAATTAGGCCTGGATCTAAAATTACCCCTGTAAGTTCTTCTTTCTTCTCGTTTTGTCTGTCTGTGAGGAATGGAATTGAGCGAACAGTCCGTTTTAAGGGATTTGGGGAGCTCCAAAAGGATAGAACTTATACACTCCACGCTTTCGATCTAAAAAGGTAAACCCAACGCCACACAGTTCTATTAAACGATTAAATAATGGTGACAGGCATTTTAACATTGGTGGTGAGAAGTTCGTCTGTTATGGGCGAAAGGAGATCTTTCCAACTGGTCAACATTTACTTGTTCAAGATAAGAGTGCAGTACTTCATAAAAAATGTTAGCCCAGTCTTGTTAGGATTTGCAATAACATGTTTAGAATCTTTCATATTCAAACGTTTTATGATGGTTGTTTGGTATTCCTTTGTTGTTGCTGCTGTCATAGTAACAATCTTTAACACTTCTGTGGAAAGTGTTCCTAGTTTGCTGTATTCCCCATTCTTCACTGAAGTTGTGGGGTGTAAACAAAACCTGGGCTAGGCCATGGCCCGGGCCATGGCCCACCCTTAATGTCATATTTTTACTTTAAAAAAATCAAAATAAAGAAAAAAAGAACTACTTACGCTCAGAGATTAAACGTTGAATTGAGATCGATCAATAGACGAAGTTGCTACTATTCTCCTCACAGTTTTAATTCATTAAAAAATGCATTCACTAATAGTAAAAATCAATCAACATTCTCGATTTTCCACACTAATATCAGAAGTCTCAAACGTAATTTCTCAGGCCTAGAAAACGCATGTGTTATCAGAACTTGATTTCCCTTTTAATGTTATTGCAGTCACTGAAACAAAAATTACTAATGCAGACTTGGACCCAAATTTTTCTGGACTTTCGGGGTATGAATTTGAATACGTACCAACGCCTCTGGCATCTGGAGGTGTTGGTATGTATATTAATGTCACCTTAGACTATTTTGTTTTGGAAAGAACTTCTAATGAAGCTTTTCAGGCGTTATGGATTGAGATTAATTTTGTATCAAAGAAAAACATTATTTGTGGTGTTATTTATAGGCAGCACAATTGTCCTGATCTATTTCAAACCTATATCGACGAAGTGGCCAAGAAGTACACATCTACGGGAAAACCTGTCTATATTGTGAGCAACTTTAATATAGATTTGCTCAAATATGAGACTTCTAGTTTCAGTCATCAATTCCTTTTGTCATTACAGAGGTTTTATCTCCTCCCAACTATTGATAAGCCTACTCGGGTTTATGCTAATTCAGCATCTCTTATTTATAATATATTCACAACTAATACTGATCTAAAAATTACTAGTGGTAATATAATTACAGATGTTACTGATCATTTCTCTCAATTCTGCATTTCAAGTCAATCTCGAGATAGAGTGAAACCTCAACGAACAAAAGTTCGCAATTATTGCAATTATTCCGCCGAACAATTCCGTACGGACCTTTCAGATATAAATTGGGATTCTTCCTTTTTCCAAAGCTAATGGAAATGTTGAAAAATTATTCTCTTCCTTTTATAACAAGGTAAATAAATTGGTTAATAAATATGCACCGTTAAAACCAATTATATAAATTATATAGGAATAAAATTGTAATCTTGACTAGATTGAGCAAAAAACTCCATTTCAGCACATACTTTCACAATAATTTGACGGACATTAAGAAAACTTGGGTAGGGATAAATAATCTGATCCGTAACAAAGGTAGCAAAAAATAAATATTTTACTGCAATTAGAGAACCTTGCATGAAGCAAACAATAAGAGATCCAAAGCACATATCTAATGTTCTTAACAACCACTTCGCATCTGTAGGTCCAAACCTAGCAGATGACCTTCCTCCATAGGGATAGGGATTACCTTATCAACAACCAACAGCCAGAATAAGTCTTCTTAAAATACGTACATGAAAACATCACATGATGCAAATCGGCCAATCGAAATTTATGTTCACGAAATGGGCGTAGTTTTATTTTAGTAGTCATTTGGGGTATTAAAAACAGGAAATCACTAATTTTCGATTACAAAGTTTACATTTTCACGCTAGTGACTAAAATGGGATCTATAATTTGGTTATACAATAGACGTGTTTTGAAAATGTTATAGGCTGGGACTTTTCATTATTATTGTTATTTTTTTGCAAAAGGAGGGGAACCCGTACCCCTCTGCTAACAACTTTTCTGTACAGCATTGAGGGATCTGCTCTTATCAGTGCTCCACTTTTTCAAGACCAAAACCCAGAATAGTCCTCAACTTCGACGACTAAGGAGAGCTTTTTTTTTCACAAGATTTGGTGCCGTTTTTCCACCACAATCAAGAAAGCGTCTGGTAACCATCTGTCTTCGCTTTGGTGAGTGCGTGCTTTTCAATTTTGTGGTTTTGGTTTTGGTCTCGCGAGTTTTCTCGCCCTCGCGTTACGTGGAGATGGCCGCGCGTCCCGCGCACCAGCGGTTCGTCCACACTAGAACTGTCCGCTTGATAGCGGAGGAAAACCTGGATCTTGACTTGCTCAGTATAGCGCAGTCGTTACCGGACTTTAAGGAAGAAATCGTTAGGATTGTACCCCTCTACGGAGGAAAGTGCTTCGACATCACTCTCCGATCTACAGAATCGGCCACGCGGTTGGCGGCATCGGGCTTTGACTGCGAAAGCCGCGTTATCCCTTTACGCCTTTTAGGGCAAAATGCACTACACGTGTCATGCTTCGTTCCCGTTGAATTCCCCGATGAAAACCTGCTACAACTCGTGGAACAATACGGCGACCTCAAAGCGCGAGCAGTCCGCCGGCTTTGCTTCAAAGCTACGGGCTACGAGCACATCTAGAACGGCATCCGTGTCGTAGAATTCACACGTTTACAAAAGGCAGTGCCACGCAAATTAGTCACTCAAGGGATCGAGTTATTTTCCAAGTACACGGGCCAGCCAATACTATGCTACCGGTGCCAGACTTCCGAGCACGTTGTTAAAGACTGCCCGAAGGCGAAACGCCACAAGGCGAACCACGAGGCTCCAGTGCCCGGGGGGGGGGGGGGGGGTGGGGGGCACCAGAGGCCCACCCGGCCCCCACTACCGCAACCAGCAACGACACTTCCCCTGTAACCACAATAGGCCATTTTCACGATGGCGTCATTTGACTACAACTACCAGAATTAATTTCGTTTTTCCTTTCTTATTTAAATTTTGTAATCCCAGTGAGGTTTAAATAACAATGGCCCTAATTTGCACTACAAAACAAAAAACTGAACCTCCGTGCGACCTTCTTCAGAAACTGCCGGCCACCCCCTACTACCGATGCCGTGAGCGTAAGCATGAGAAATTTAATCTTGAAAGCGAGTTTCGCAACATCCTGTCTCGTGGTAACTCAAATACCACAGATGATCACATGCGTTTGGCGTAGATCAAAGATCTCCTAAAAACGATCGAAGATCACGACGTAGAAGGAGCCATCATTCGCAGTAAAGAGCAGTGGATAGAGCTGGGGGAAAAAACCGACCAGGTATTTCTACCAGCTTGAAAATCAGCGACAGACCACAGGGTCCAGAGGAGCTCTTGTACGATCAAATACCCTGTGGACAGGCACGCGACTCAATTACAGAGTTACCTGCCAACAATTCAACCGTGACTTCCGATAAAAATATTCTTCGCGAATGTCGCGATTTTTATCGTAACCTCTATTCGGCTGAACAGGTTTATTTATCTAGCAAGGCTTTTAGACCAACTGGATAAAACTCTAGCATCCGAAGACCAGGAGAAATGCGAAGGTGACCTCACACTCTTCGAATGTCAAGAGGCCCTTTCACAAATGCAATCATGCAAATCGCTTTCCGGTTGAATTTTATCGTCGCTTCCCGGGTCTATTAAGTCACGATTTAATAAATTACTCTTTTAAACACGGATCACTCTCTGACACACAACGTAAAGGAATTATCCGCCTGCTTTACAAGAAGGACGACAAGTTAGACTTGAAAAACTGGCAACCAATTTTTTTTCTGTTAAACACAGATTATAAAATTTGTACTAAAGCCGGGATCAAACATGCGGGATTCCTGACCGCAGTATTTTTTAAAACCTTTTTCTGATCCGGGATACAATCGACTATGTAAACCATAAACAGCTTTCGGCCGCTGTTATTAGCCTGGATGTATGTTCTTGAGAAACGCAGTTTGAGAATTTCACGGTGTATTTTTAAAATGAATGGAGAAAGTTTGCGTTTTCATATGAGCGATAATATAATAAATTGAGGAATAATCAATTTAGGAAATAACGAAATATAATATCCAATTTATTCAACACTTTTAAGAGATCTCACAGATTGTAAAGTATAAATAGGTGATGTCACGTTTAATTCTCGCGGAGATTGCAGAGTGAATTTTTGTAATAACGAAATATAATATCCAATTTATTCAACACTGTTGAGAGATTCGACAGATTGTAAAGCATAAATAGGTGATGTCACGTTTAAATCTCGCGGAGATTGCAGAGCGAATTTTTGTGTTTAGTTAAATATACGTATTGGATTCGTTTAGCAGTAAAATTTTGTTCCTAAAAGATTGTTTTTTGTGTGTTGATAGTTTGTCGAGATTTTTGAGGAAAACAGTAATTTCAAACTTGTTTTAATGATGCAGAGGAGATGTATATGTATATGATGTATATCGGCTTATAAACAGGAACTTTTTAACGGTAAACTCTCATAACTCATAACAGTGAACTCCGAGGCGACCGGCACAACAGTCACTTGTATTCCCGATTCAACTCCAGACACGTCCTCAAAAGAACCAGAGACTGTTATCATAATACTGATACGTTTTTACAACAACGTACAATAATTCGCGCCAGAACAACAACCATAACTATGGAAACTATACAAACCTCCGGTCAGGAAGTAAAATTGCAGTTTAATACCGATGCCTTGGATTTCATTTAGGCTATGTCACACTATCCCGGATAGTTCTTGCGCCGGCACGAAAACCATACCGGATAGGCCTTTCGTTCACACATGAAACGCTAGTTTCGGAACGATTTTTGTTCCGGAGCGTCGCTGCGACGTGGCGCTCGTGAAAGTGAATCGTCGTATATCGGATAGATTCTCTTACCACTCTCTGGGGCAGTGTGAACAGGCAATCGAACCGAACCGTAGCAGAAGTCAACAACTAGGAGCGAGGATTGAAACCCACTGAAAAGAAGTAAATATACAGTTCTGGGTCCTTTCTGTTGAAACCAGGCCGGAGTATTTTTCATGTCGACATGAAAAGCTATCCGGTATAGTGTAGACATAGCCTTATACTTGACTAGAAATCCGCAAGCATTTCCTTCCAGCAGGGCCCGGTTGTTCAAAAGGTGGATAGCGCTACCCACCGTATAAATCACTATCCAGTGGATAATGGTGTGCAAAACCAATTGCGTTATCTACTGGATAGTGATTTATACGGTGGATAGCGCTATCCACCTTTTAGCAACCGGGGCCAGAAATTTGGTCTCCGCGACCCGCAAAAATTTCCTCCCGCAAAACAAATTCAGTCGGACAATCCGCAAAATTTCCTGGTGCACGGTAGCTAAATCAATAAAACTTTGACGTCTTTCCCATACTATTGCATAATCAAACCGTAATAGCAATGATTCAATATTCAAAAATAGAACACACGAAAGTTCATGCTATTTTGCTCTGCTATATCGCTCATATTAAAACACAAACTTTCCCGTCCCATTTAACTTTTTTAAAACGTCTCCATTCGTAAAAATACACCGTGAAATTCTCAAACTGCGTTTCCCAAAAAACGCATTTGACCTATTTTTACCCTTCTAAAGCATCTTTAATGGCTTTACGACAAATGATTGAAGCTGATAGGTAACGTGAGATATCGAAACTTAATAAGAACTATAATACCTTTGTGGTGACGTAACGTAAGACATGACAAGTTCATGACATTTCAATACCCTAGGGAAATTAACAATAGGACCGGAGGTGTTCCTCAAAAATTTTAGTGACGGTATGTGACGCTCTTCTTGAAATCCTAACCGCTTTAACCAAACATATCCTCAATGCCCTAATATAGCTTCTATAAAGAAGAAAGAAGAAATCCCCCGGACAAAAGTCCACAAAATTTTGTTAACAACTTGTCCCTTTTTTCGTACTGATTCCGAAATCTCGTTTAATGCGCATGCGCATTAACGAGATAAAAAGGCGTTTGACACAGTCAATCATAATACATTACTCGGCAAGCTGGATCATTATGGTATTAGGTTTGCCTCTTATCTAAGCAATCGCACACAAACCGTTCAAATTGGCTCACATGTTTCCGACAAAGAAAATATTTTATGCGGAGTCCCTCAAGGGTCTGTTTTCGGCCCTTTGCTATTCTTGATTTATATTAATGATATCTCTTGCTGCTCCAACAAATTTAAATATTATTTATTCGCTGATGACACGAACTTATTATATGCTGACAAAAACCTAAGATCCATGGAAATGGCCGTTAACATTGAATTAAGAAAACTTTGCGACTGGCTGACTGCTAATAAACTTACCATAAATATCAAGAAATCTAATCATGTAATTTTTCGTCTGCGTCAAAAGGTTCTTTCCTTCCAACTCCAAATCAAAATTGTCGACAATCAGAGAAAAAAAAAGTATATTGTTATTGAGTGCAAAGACCACATTAAATTTCTTGGTATTCGAATTGATAGTAATCTAACTTGGAAATTTCATATTGATTACATTGCTCTAAAAATAAGTAAAACAGTAGGAATTATTGCGAAGCTCAGACATTTTGTACCCCGGCAGATTTTACTTAATATTTATTAAGCTCTTATCTCTCCTTATCTTAATTTCGCTGTCTCTATCTGGGACCAAGCTGCTAAATCACATATAAATAAACTTCTAATTCTGCAGAAGCGAGCTCTGCGTCTAATATATCATCAGGAAAAGGACGAACATGCCATTTCATTATTTATTGACGCTAATACTCTGCCTCTGAGATTTATCTACTTTGAAACAATTTCTAAATTAATGTATGAAGTCTCGAATAGCCTTGCGCCAAAGAATATTACAAATCTGTTTACTAATGTTTCCCAAGTACATTCTTATAACAACAGATCTTCAGCTTCTAATAATTTTGCATTAAAGGTGCCAAATTGGAAATTCAACTAAAGTCCTTTTCGAGGGTAGGCACAAAGATCTGGAATGCGCTGCCAAACACCTTGAAAACACTCCCATAAAATGCTTTCAAAAATAATCTACGAAAATTACTCCTCAAAACACTTGATAATGCTGATTCGTATATTAACGTGCACACAATAATAGACATGATTTCTTGATATTCTCCTTTGTTTTATTTTATTCTGATGTGTGAAAATAATCATCCGACTTGTTAAATGTCTCACTCAGAATCTTGTAAGACTCAGTTTCTTTATTTATCTACCAATTTATTTATCTCCGTATTTTATTTGTAACGTGATTTATTTATTTATTTATTTATTTATTTTTTATTTCTAAAAGCACCCGCCTCGATTAGCTTGATGCTACCTGCAGCTACCTGCGGGTGCCAATAATTTTAAAAATAATTTATTTGTTTAATAAAAGATTGATTGATTAAAAGCCGCCATGTTGCTTATCAAACTCGTCCCCTGGGTCTTTTTTTTTTTGGCGTTACTTTTCAAGATAGCGGCATTCTGGCCCATAACTGCTTGCATCTCATCCTCAGAGCTCGTGCATTTACGGTCAGCAGTGACCTTCGCAGAACACTACAATGCAAAAGGCCATTCTCTGACTGACGCAGAAGTGCGTGGCTTGAAGCTCTGCGGCGCAAGCAAGCAAAGAAAGAGGCATGAGATGCGGCTAATTCTATCGTCGCCTTCATTTAAAGGCTCATTTTCACGATCACGCTCTTAATGACCATGAAACTAAAACAGGTCTGGATTGTTTCACAAAATTTAATCCTTAAATCTCGACCTGGACTCCCCCTGAGGGTGAATTCTCATCCATCGACCATTACATCGATCGTTGTCGTCGTTCCATTAGTACACTTAACTTCAAATGAGCAATCTCACACGATAACCTTCCACATGATGAAAGAGAGGCATTAAGAAATCTGTCAAATCGTACTGACATAGTGATCAAACCCGCGGACAAAGGTAGTGCCGTAGTTGTATAGTCACGCCCCTTATACGATCAAGAGGCA
This sequence comes from Cladopsammia gracilis, assembly GCA_022457155.1. NCBI lineage: Eukaryota > Metazoa > Cnidaria > Anthozoa > Scleractinia > Dendrophylliidae > Cladopsammia > Cladopsammia gracilis. Next base: position 732,138 of record JAJGOT010000369.1, read on the forward strand.
AATCGCCAACTATCTGATGACCATTTTTACGAGCGTCTTGAAAGCGATCCAATCAAAGAGTACCAAAAGACAGTTAAGACCTCCGTAAGTCAGATGATCCTGCGGAACGAACTCCCAACTTCTGCAAAAAATCTGGTCGTCACTGCCTCCCGCACCTCTCGCTTCTACATGTTTTTACATGCTTCTCAAGATTCACAAACCTAACAACCCCGGACGATCCATCGTATCAGCATGCAACTGCCTCACTGAGAACAACGCCGCATTTCTGGATGAAGTTATGTCACCCCTTGTAAAAGCTCTACCTACTTATGTCAAAAACACTAACCACGCTTTAATCATTTTTGACTTCTTCAATTTCAACACTTCCAACACGTACCAAGATCAATGCTTCATCTTTACTATGGATATGAAGTCCTTGTACACGGTGATACCTAATGACTGCGGTTTGCAAGTTCTAACTCATTTTCTTGATAAACGCGCTGTATTGGAACCACCAACGTCCATACTAACCCGCTTAGCTGAAATAGTACTCATGTTCAATGCGTTTTTCTTCAACAACGAGTATTACCGACAAGTTGGTGGTGTTGCCATGGGCAGCAAAATGGGCCCTAATTACGCTTGCCTCTTTGTAGGCTATATTGAAGAGCTCATTTCGTCCCAATACAACGGCTTTACTCCACAACTCCATAAACGTTACATCGATGAGGAGCAGCTTCTTGCGAACAAGAGGATCTTAAAAGCTTTATCAACTATGTATCTAACTTCCATACCGCTCTGCAATTTACCTCCTCTATTTCGCAATCCGAGCTTCCTTTCCTGGACATACAACTTCGCATTCCTGGCAATAGAACTGAAACATCCGTGCATTACAAAGAAACCGACACCAACAACTATCTTCACCACACCTCACCTCACCCCGCACATTGCAAGAACAGCATCCCTTACGCCAGTTCCTCCGCCTCCGCCGTCTCCGCTACAACGATGATGACTTCATCCTACAATGCGATAAAATGAGCGCATTTTTCGAAAGCCGTGGTTACCCTTCCAATTTTTTGCGAAGTGATCGTGAAAGATTAATGTCTGTGAGCCGACAACGACGGAAATTGATGGCAGCGTTTCACTGGTACATACATACCATCTCTGTAACTCCCGTGTAAACACCGGATGTTAGCCTGTGGACATTTCGTTGAGTTTTTCATGAACTGAATTTCGTAAGTTTATTTGTGGACACATCGTTCCCTTTTCATGACGTTTTATAATTTTCGCAAAGGACCACATGGTCAGAGTAGATGATGATCGGTTCGAATGAAGGTTGTTCTGAGGATTACTTTATAGACTTGTCGACTATTTCGTTGCTATACAGGACACGAAAACTTTTAAGTATAGATTGTCAGCGACATTTGTCAATTAAGTTCATTTCGGAACATTTTGGAGTTGTACTCGAACATTTTGCTTGTATTGTTGTTTCAGTGAATCGCACATTAAATATGGCGCATCTAAAGATGTCTTGTTAACTGAGATATTCCCAAGAACGAGTGGGTTCTTACATCATTCAAAGTTTTCTGCTGAATTTATGGATTGTGAGATGTCGACAGGAGCGAGAAGGATGTCGCTCATCGAAGAAATTACGACGTTGACCGAGGAAACTCGCGCGAGCGAAGCACCGATGCAAAACACAGCCTTTGGATTCGTCGAAGGAACAAAACGAAAGGTGCCGAGTAGATACTTGAATGAGCCTGAGGTTCGAGTCGAAAAGGCTGTCGATTTAAAACGAAGGAGAGCCGGCCATTTAGGAGACGTGACGAAGAGAATGCAGCGAATACGCTTGTTAATGGCGAAAGGTACGGAAGAAGAAGAATTAATCACGTGTTTAAACAGCCTCGAAACAGCATTTCACAAGTTCGTTGATTCCCACGAAGCGTATTTAGGATTTGAAGACGACGAAAAGGAGAAAGCTTCGGCCGTGGAAAGTTACGAAAGGGAAAAGGATGCCAAGTTTCGCTTCGACGTGGAAGTTAGCAAATGGAAATCGAAAGGAACGCTCCTCAAATCGGACGGTAAATCCGTTAAGTCTTCGAGGACCGCCAAGAGTTCAAAGTCCAGTTCGAGTGTGGCGAGAGAAAAGAAGAGATTATTGGAGGAAGCGAAATTGAAAATGGAAGCTCTGGAGGAGAAACAAAATCTTCAACGCATTCTTGAGGAAGAAGAAGCCGAGTTTAAGAGAAAAGAGATAGAAATCAAAGAGCAACTGCTGAAAAAGAAAGCAGAGTGGTCTACGAAAATGGAAAGGATAGAACTGGAAATGGAAATGAGGAAAGCTGCAGTGGATCTTATGATGGAGGAAGAAGAATTGAAGAGTGAAAATGACCTGTTTGATGTTCAAGGGATTGCAATGCCTGAGGTCAACGCAGGTACTCCTAAGGTGTCACCTCAATCGGCTGATGCAACAGACGCCTTTGTTCCTCTACTGAACCCATTAACCTCCAAGGAGAAGTCGCCACTACAGGAGACTCCATTGAATGTGAAGGCAGATATATTCATCCCACTTGTATCACAGCAAGAAATTGGAAAGCAAGCTCCGCCCATACCTCATCCGCAACCACACACAGACCAGACTCCGTGGATAGCTATTGCCGATGCACTCAGACAAGGTCCCTCAGTACCGAAGATAGAGCTGATGAAGTTTGGAGGAGATCCTTCTGAATACGCAGAATTTGCTGTTAACTTCCGTGACAATATTGAAACCCAAGTGAGAGATGATTGTCAGCGACTAACCCGTTTACTTGCCCAGTGCGTGGGAAAGAAGGATGCGATGAAGAGCTGTGTCAACATTCCTGTAGGGCAGAGGTATAATGAAGCGTGGGAGACCCTGTTGAAGAACTTCGGTTAACTGCACATGGTAGCTGATGCGCACATGAGAAGGTTAAGAGAGCTTAACTTAAGACGATGTGATGCCACTAGTCTGATGGACTTTGCGAGAAAGCTTGAAGATGCGAAACGTGTGTTAACTAACATGGGTCCCCGCTACATGGCTCGTCTCGACAATGAAGATACGATTCTAATGCTGATGAAGAAACTACCTGATGAAGGCTTGAAACGGAAATGGACAGACATTGCAGGCGACCTGATTCATTCTAGAGGCGAAGTTAATTTTGCTGAATTCCTAAAGTTCGTTCAGAAGCGGGCTGATCGCTTGAACAATCGGTTCTGGCAAGAACTGAAATCACCACCAACCCAAAACGGAAGGGAAAGGGGTCAAGCAAACCGAGGGAGACAAGAACCACCACTAGGAGCTACTACTCTGGCGATGCAGAGCGATGAGAACGAGGAGCCAAGCAATGTTGGACCAGCTGCCTGGAAGTGCTGTCACTGTTCCGAACCACATGTAATTTGGCCGTACGATTTGCCGAGCAATGTTGGACCAACTGCCATAAAGTGTTATCACTGTTCCGGGCCACATGCAATTTGGCAGTGTGAGACTTTTACTCCTTATGAAGATCGAATGCGAACTGTACAACGAAAGAAATTATGCGGAAGTTGTCTAGGACAAGAACACTTTTCAAGGTCTTGCCCCAAGGGATTTTCTTGTCGAAAGCCCGGTTGTGGGAAGAGACATCACTTCCTTATCCACCCTCCTGACAGCGAGAAGTCTACAGACCCTCCAGTAACACGGAACGCCGGTGATCAAAAACCAGCTGTTGAAAATCAGAACTCCGTTGGTGGAACAGCCATAGTACCCATTGAATCTAGCACCTCCCCAACTACTGAGTCAGTTACTGGGCCATCCACTTTTGCAACATCCGGAAAATCTGTTCCAGTTGAAGCAGCTAGAGCCAGTCGAGCAAGGGTCTGCTTCAAGGTAGTCCCTGTGAAAGTTAGTGGATCTGGTGGCAATAAGCAGCTTACAACCTATGCGTTCCTGGACAGTGGTTCAGACTCGACGCTCTGTTTAAGAAGTCTCGTAGACGAATTAGGCCTGGAAGGTGAACCTACTGACTACACGCTCACAACTGTAAATCATTAAGCAAACGAATGTGGTCGCCGAGCTTGCCTGAATATAGAAGCGCTGGTTGGAAAGACAAGGTTCACTCTTGATCATGTTTTAACGACTGAAAGCCTGCCTATTGGAGAGAGACTTTGCTAACAACAAAGAATTGAGGAAGTGGCCACATCTTGATGGCATCAGTCTTCCTGAAATAGACGAACACAAGGTCTCCATCCTTATTGGAAGCGACCGCCCAGATATTATTGAAAACAACTCAGAGATTAGGAGAGGAACCAGAGGCCAGCCTTACGCCGTAAATACACCCCTGGGATGGACAGTATATGGTCCGATGGGTGAACCCAGCAGAGACGGTGTCTATGTTAATTTTATTAGAAGTGAGCATGAAGAAACTTTAAGTATGCAGTTGGAACGCATGTACAATACTGAATTTGGTGACACACTAACTGACATCGAACAAAGCCTTTCAGTTGAAGACCAAAGAGCGAAGCATATCATGGACAAATCTGCGGTACTTGTAAATGGGCACTATCAAATCAAACTTCCTTTCCGGGACAGTTCTGTACACTTTCCAGATAGTCTTCCAACGGCCAAGAAAAGACTAAACTGGTTAAAGAGGAAAATGGAGAAGAATCCTAAGTTTCATGATCAATATGTCAGTGTCGTAGAGAAGTACAAAACCGAAGGATCCTCCAGGCTTGTTCCAGATGAGGAGGTTTCCACCCTCAAACCAATTTGGTACCTGCCGCATCATGCTGTTTGGCATCCGAGGAAGCCCGATGAGCCACGAGTGGTGTTTGACTGTGCCTGCAAGTCCCAAGGCGTGTCATTAAACGACCAGTTGCTTCAAGGACCAGAGAACACGAGCAAGTTAATAGGCGTGATCCTTAGATTTAGAGTGAACAGCATAGCCGTGGCAGCTGATGTGAAAAGAATTTTCCATCAAGTATTTGTTTTTCCTGAAGACCGTGGTGCCCTCTGCTATTTGTGGTGGCCAGATGGAGATTTCACGAAGGCTCCGAAGACCTATCAGATGTTGGTACATATCTTTGGTGCCACCTCATCACCCAGTGTTTGTGGCTATTCCTTGAGGAAAACAGCTAATGACAATAGAGAAGACTTCTCCTCCGAGACCATTGATGCAGTTCTGAGAGATTTTTATGTTGATGATCTGCTCAAGTCCTTCGCGACCACCGGTCAGGCGATAGAGATCACTAAGCAGCTGCAAGAGCTACTAGCAAGAGGAGGATTCCAGTTGACAAAATTAATGTCCAACGAACGGGAAGTTCTTGATGCCTTTCCTCCTGGGGATCGCGCACCAGCCGTCAAAGATTTGGACCTGAAATTTGACAGCTTCCCCATGGATCGAGCCCTGGGAATTCATTGGAATGTGGAGGCTGACACATTCAACTTGAGTGTAAGCGACAAGGTCCAGCCGGAAACCCGCAAAGGCATCTTGTCATCCATTGCAACCATATATGACCCTCTTGGTTCTGTTGCTCCCTTGCTTCTTCCTGGCAGAGAAATTAACCAAGAATTGTGCAGAATGAAGTACGATTGGAACGACGAGCTACCTGAAGAGCTTGTAAAGAAGTGGAGAGAGTGGAAGGCAGGCCTTGCCAACCTTACAAATTACAGCATCCCTCGTTCGTTTATTCCTCGAGACTTTGGAGAGGTGAACCAAGTGGAATTACATCACTTTGCAGACGCATCAGAAGGACATGGCTATGGTACAGTATCCTACTTACGCTTTGTGAACACGCAAGGCCGGATCCACAACAGTTTTGTGATAGGGAAATCGAGAGTAAGACCTCTAAGAAGTGGAGTCAGCGTGCCCAAGTTGGAACTTACTGCACCCACCTTGCTGATCAAGATAAATGAACTCATCAAGAGAGAGCTCGAGGGCCGCATCAATATCGGCAGCGTCACATTCTGGACGGACTCAGAGATTGTCCTTAGGTACATCTTTAATGAGAATAGAAGATTTGTTACTTTCGTTGCCAACCGCGTTGCCGTCATCCGGGAAGGATCAAAGCCGTTGCAGTGGCACCACATAAGGTCAGAAGTCAACCCTGCTGACTATGCTTCACGGGGCTTGAAGGCCTCCGAGGCCGAGAAATTAGAGATCTGGATACCAAAACCGCATTTCCTGTGGAAAGATTCGGATGAGTGGCTGGAACAACCTGCTGATCTCCACCTAGAACTCTCAGATCACGACGAGGGGGTGAAGAGAGGAAAATCCACTGTCAATGCCTCTGTTGTAGAAGAAGATTTCTGGAGATGGCTTATTCGCGCGAGTCGTACCCTGAGACAGTACCGAACAGGACCAAATGGTTCAGCCATTAAGTCGGAATATCACACTCTACGCCTTTCATTAGCCGATTTAGAAGAAGCTGAGAGAAGCATTGTGGGGAATATTCAGAGTCAAGCCTTCCCTGAAGAGTTCTGCAATCCGAAGTCAAGCAAAGGTCCTCTAGCGAAGTTCAAGCCATTTGTGAAGGAAGGACTCCTACGCGTTGGTGGAAGACTTAATCGTTCGGAACTTGAATACGACGCTAAGCATCCGATGATATTACCTGGAAAGCATCGCATCACAGAAACGATCATCCTCTGTTACCACTTTGCTAATGGACATGTGGGACCATACCAAGTACTAGCGGAGACCAGACAGCGCTTCTGGATTGTGAGTGGCATCTCTTCTGTCAGACGTGTCCTCAGAAGATGCCACGACTGTAGACGTCGTAATGCTAAAGTGGGAGAACAGATCATGGCACCTCTTCCAGTTGTTAGAGTATCATCGGACAGCCACCAGCTGATCTATCCATTCGCTGCCGTGGGCGTAGATTATTTCGGTCCGCTATACGTCCATACAGGACCCGTTACCAGATCGACGAAGAAGAATCCCAAACTTCATAGACGCTATGGATGTATCTTCACTTGCCTCAGATACCGCGCCGTCCACATCGAAATAGCCAATGATCTATCGACCGACAGCTTCATTAACGCCGTCACAAGATTTGTTGCAAGACGAGGTCCACCCAGAGTGATTTACAGTGACAATGGCACGAACTTCAGAGGGGCAGAAGTAGACGTAATCAATGCATTGAGGATTTGGGACCAGGATAGAATTGGAAGTGAACTTCGACAGAAAAACATTCAGTGGAACTTCAATCCTCCGGCAGCCAGTCATCAAGGAGGCGTTTGGGAGCGGCTAATTCGTTCTGTGCGGAAGATCCTACATGCTATGGTTGGTGAGCACCTTGTCAACGATGAGACAATAACGACCTTCCTAATAGAAGTTGAGAAGATCCTCAATAACAGACCTCTTACCCGTGTGTCTAGTGACCCCAATGATTTGGATGCTCTAACACCCAATCACATTCTACTTCTGCGTCGTAATTCGTGTTCAGCGCCTGGCGAATTTCAGGAGTCTGACAAGTTTCAAGCGAGATGGAAACATGTTCATATCCTAGCTAATGAGTTCTGGAGACGTTGGGTCAGAGAGTACCTTCCAACATTGCAGGAGCGGCAGAAGTGGCTAAACCGAAGACCGAATTTCAGAGTCGGAGACCTGGTGATCATGAAGGATGGCAATGCCCCCCGAGGACAGTGGCCCAAAGCATTAGTCCAGGAAGTCTTTCCGGACTCCGATGGTGTGGTACGTCAAGTCATTGTGCGAACTGCAAGTGGAACCTACCGCAGAGATGTACGCAAACTTTGCTTATTGGAAGAGGAGATTGTGACGTCCAATGAAAAGCGAATGTCTGCCCAGGATAAGACATGAACTTCAAACACTCAGTATTCGTGACATTTATCAGAGACCATGTTATGATTATAGTAAATTCAGTTGACTCTTAAAGACTTTAGCCGGGAGGATGTAAACACCGGATGTTAGCCTGTGGACATTTCGTTGAGTTTTTCATGAAGTGAATTTCGTAAGTTTATTTGTGGACACATCGTTCCCTTTTCATGACGTGTAAAACGGGCTAGTTTTATAATTTTCGCAAAGGACCACATGGTCAGAGTTGATGATGATCGGTTCGAATGAAGGTTGTTCTGAGGATTACTTTATAGACTTGTCGACTATTTCGTTGCTATACAGGACACGAAAACTTGTAAGTATAGATTGTCAGCGACATTTGTCAATTAAGTTCATTTCGGAACATTTTGGAGTTGTACTCGAACATTTTGCTTGTATTGTTGTTTCAGTGAATCGCACATTAAATATGGCGCATCTAAAGATGTCTTGTTAGCTGAGATATTCCCAAGAACGAGTGGGTTCTTACATCCCGCGTTAAGAACATTTTGCTGGACAATTTTCACACTTTGTCAAATGACCCTACAACCAGAGAATTATTCTCAAAACCACCCGTTGTTGCATTCAGGCGTGACAGTAGCCTCAAAGATACCCTTGTGCACAATTCTGACAAGTGCCACACTGATTGACCTGGTTCGCTCGCATGCCAGCATCCACAGTGTCGCACTTGCAAACACATCACTTCAGACATCCATATACGCGGCCCTTAATGTTCTAGCACCATTCATCAACACTTGACATGCAGAACAGAAAACCTGGTGTACGTTATCTCTTGTCGTTGTTGTCCTCTTCTATACACCAGGGAAATTGGTGGAAGTCTTCGTGAACGCTTCAGCGAACACCTAAGAAGTGTTCAAAAGAACACTCCTGGTCTACCTGTGACCGAACATTTCAATATTGACGGCCATACTTTAGATGACATTTTCATCAGGGGTTTGCGACTTTGCCGAGGCTCCAGTCGCCACAGAAAGCACCTCGAAATGGAAAACAGTTTTAGGCAACCTTTGGGCACCTTAACAATGCTTTCTATTTCTTGTGAACTGCGCGCGTACGCCTTCATTTTTCTCATGTGCGCGCACTCTTACTTTCAAATTTCAAATTTTAAGATTCTCCTACTTAGTTCTCGCGTGAACATTTAACGGTCACACTGATGAAGTGCTATGCCTGAAACGTTTGTAAACTCAATCACTATGACACTTTTTACAATTTTTTCAAGTGTCACACATCATCTGGAGAACATTCACGTTTACTCCTGTTTCAATATATACAAGAACAGAACCGTCAACGGTTTAATTTAAAGAGGTTCGATACAGTTTGCTGGAGACGATACCAACACTTTTCAATCGGCTTTTAAGCGGTTTTCTCCAAGTCAGATCAACGTGGAATTTTCACCACTAACTAGTTTTGAATTGAAGTTTGGCAAGACATATTTTCGGGTAAAATCGATATTATCATGACGTTTTACCATTAGCAAGAAGATTAGAAATCAGTCAAAGTGAAATTTAGCGCGTTTAAGATTTCGCATTGAAACTCCCACATAGACATCTTAAAATATGGTATACGGCATATATACTTTGTTAGAATAAAAAATTCTGTATGTTTGAATTGAAATAAATCGCAATAACATTTCAAACCTTACTATTTGTGTACTGGTATTAAATTGATCGAGAGATTAACACTGGTTTTGTGAAATTACTTAATGAGAGTTTCAAAAAGTAGCTTGATGTTATGTTTGTAAACCTTCAAAGTTTTATTTACTTACTCTTTTGCGATCTTGAGAACTACCTTTTTTCCTAACATCGCTTAATGTGCAATTTTTGGGTAATTTTCGATTTTAATCGCTTTTGCAAAAATCTGAGAAACGCCCCGATGGATTTTTTTGAAACGTTAACCACGCATGCTTACCGATGTGCAAAATATTATCTGAAAGTTTCATTGACATTGATTCACTGCAACGCCTTAAAATTTATAGAAAAAGACGACGTGCGAACCGGCCAAAACGTTTGCGTTACAAATTTACTTTTTTTAAGTTATGCTCAGTAATGATTTCAAATCAATGCGCACTACATTCTTCCGTGATTGAAACATTGCAATGTACACTCGTTGATGCAAATTTCTTTGCATCTGTTTTCTTTTGCGTTCAAAATGCCTGCTGTAAAAACGTTTTCAAAACGCAAAAGGACATTTATTGCTCAAAATAATCCTAAAAGGAGACTTAAGGGAATCTGGAAAGTAGTAAGGAGAGTAATAAGGTACAATCATGCTCGAATATAGATAATAATAGGGTCTTTCTGCGTGTACCGGTACTCATTGTCTTCTATTGTTTGTGAAGTATTGAATTTTTGGTCTTGTTTAGCATTAGTATTATTGTCGTTCTTTGTTCCTTTTGTTTTACGTCATCTGCGCTCCGGTACACACAGAAAGAACCTAATAATAGCGGAGCACTTGCCAGGCCGAAGGCCTGGCTGCGCAGCTCCATACTCATAGAACCTATCGCCGTCATTTTTCATGGTCATGGCTAGCGGAATGTTTCGCGGGCGCGTGTCCGTCCGCCCACGACCCGCCCACCGTGTTTGAACAACATCCGGGATCTTGAAAGCAAGGCTTTGTTTTTCGCGCGGCCACACAGCCGTGAGCTCGGTAAACACTTTAGTTGTTTTGTTGTGTCTAGCGGAGAATTAAAGTCGTTATTTTCCTGCATTTTTTCGCGGTTTGCTACTCAAGACAGGGATACTAATTAAGGGATACTGAGAAGCCGCTTTAGTGGAAAAAGACGAGCTTTCAGGGATAAAATCTTGCTTCGAGGAACTTCATGTATTATGTTTTTATCGGGAGATGTTTTCTACGGATTTCAGAACCAGAAGCGGAGATTTGAATTTTCAAGCAAGCGAGGAACTTAAAGGTAAAACAGATTACAGTTTTCGATGAGAATTTAATATGTTGATATCAATCTGTGAGTGACTTTTTATTAGTGTTATTGTTAGTTTTGGAGAATTGATTTTAAAACGTGCTTAAATTCAGTTGTATCGATCTCTTGAATTTCATCGAAGAAAGCTTCAACTCGATGAGCTATAAAATTAAATGGTACGCGTTTTGCTTTTAAACGTAAACTAATGGAGATTTCAATAAATTTTTTCGAAAGAAGATTGTGTTGTCCATTTTTATGTGTTTGTTCATTCATTAGATAGATTGAAAAGCGATTTTATGTAAACAAAACAAGACTTTGATTTTATAGTACAGTTCTATCTTCACTCGCATCGCCTTATGCAAATATGTTTGTGTAGTTTTGCAATTTTTGATTTCCAAATCAGTTTCTCGGGCAATTTTTGACAAACATAAACTGTATTTTATTCGGAAACTAGTGGTACTAGTTATTCTAGACAGAGAAAAGTTGTTTTTGTGAACTTTTATACGGTCTATAAAAATGTACTGTGCAGACGGTCGCGTAATACTGTTTTTGAGAATTGCTAAAATTGAAAATAGCCCGTTTGTCAATCTTAATTCTTGTGCTTCCAACCTTTCACCTTAGTTAAGTTTCACCTTAGTTAAATTTCACCTTAGTTAAGCTTGTTCAAAGTGCGACGCTGTTAGGCTTGGGCTATGTATATACAGCTGTTTGATTAAACGTTGTCACTGATCGGTCTTACCCCTACGCAACCAGACCGAAAGGGAGTATGGGTGAATTAAAATGCATGATTAATTATTCTATATCGCGTTTACAACGGAGAACAAAACTCAGGTTTGTCTTCGCGTGTTACGCAAAGACAACCAGAGTCGCTTCGATAAGGACGTTCCGTATTTTGATAATGTGCAGTTATTGAATGTGAATTGATTTCTCCCCATAATCCTTTTCGGTCTGGTCGCGTAGGGATGATACCGATCAATGACAACGTTTAATCAAACAGCTGTATATTAGATGCACAGCAGATCACAACGAAAGTATAAATCACGGAGGAATGCAGTGCGCATTGATTTGAAATCATTATTAAGCATAATACAGCATAAGCATAAGCATAATGCAGGAGCAATGCAGGGAGATGTTTGTTTTTATTACGAATTTCAGAACCAAATTAAAGTAGCGGAGATTTAAAGAATTTCCAAGCAGTAAAGGGACTTAAAGGTAAAACAGATTACATTTTTCGATGGGAATTTATGTTTATATCAATCTGTGATTGACTTTTTCTTTGTGTTCTTGTTAGTTTTGGAGATATTTTATAAAACGTACTTAAATTAAGTTGTATTGATATCTTGAATTTCATCGAAGACAGCTCGAATTCAACTCGATGCGTTTATACAGGGTGGATCAAAAGTTCGTGCACTTTTTTAATGGGGCCAAAAAACAAGTTTTACAAAACAGTAGCTTGACAAGTATTACATATGATTAAAATAGTTCATTGTAGTCTGTAAATGTGTAAAATCAATAGCCAGAATGGCCGCCCTTGTTCTTTCTTACGTTTTTTATGCGCTTGGGCATAGAGTGAGAGAGTGCCTGCAATGTATCTACGCATGCATTTCGTCAAGCAGAACGGAGGCGCCTCTTTAGTGCCTTCATTGTCTTCGGCGGTGGATCTCTGTAAGTGGACTTGTCCAAGATACTCCAATCATTTTCTATTGGTTTCAGGTCGGGTGAATTGGCTGGTCATTCGTCCTTTTCTACGAAATTCGGCAGGTTCTGTCGACACCATATCTGAGTGGCCTTGGCTGTGAGTGCAGGAGCGCCGTCTTGTATGAATGTCATGTTTCTATTCGCACTATAAAGCTTCGTTTTGTTTGTGTATTTTTGTAATTTTGATTTCCAAATCAGTTTCTCGGGCAATTTTTGGCAAACAAAAACTGTATTTTATTCGGAAAGTAGTCGTACCTGTAATTCTAGACGAAGAAAAGTTGTTTTTGTGAACTTTTCTACGGTCTAAATGTACTGTGCAGACGGTCGGGTAAGGCCCGGTTCAAACGTCGAACTTCACATGTGCCGAACCTAATGCAAATGAGCAAAATCTATTGTTCTTGCTCATTTGCATTAGGTTCGGCACATGTGAAGTTCGACGTTTGAACTGGGCCTAATACTGTTTTTTGAGAATTGCTAAAATTGAAAAATAGCCCGGTCGTCAATTTTAATAATTCTTGTGCTTTCGACCTTTCACCTTAGTTAAGTTTCACCTTAGTTAAGCTTGTTCATAGTGCTTCGCTGTTAGGCTCTGCCTATCTATATATATTAAGGGTTGGTAGCGATTCCAAAGCAAATTTTGCCGATAAGGTGATGATGGAAGTCTTTTGCTTCTCGATATATTTCGCAAACGGAAATAAGCTAAATGTGAGCATATGTTACCAAATTTATTATTCGACAGAGATAGCTAAAAAAACCTGCATAGCAGCGTGCGTGTCGCGTTTCAACGCCAAAATTTGCATAGAGGAATAGAATTGGACATGGTCAAAATTTTAACACGCACTGAAAATAATAACCACAAAGACTATTTCATTGAGACTGGTGTGAAACGCATATTATTGAAAGAAATATATTTCTATGTTCAGTTTGCTGGTGGAGTTTTCTTTCAAACTAAGTCACTGCTGAATGTTGTGATTCCAGTTATTTACGTTACAACAAAAACACCGGGAGGCGAAACAAGAAAACACTACTGTACATTTGACAACCGGCTGAGAAGGAACTGTACTTGTACAAAATCAAAGGGCTCTTAAAGCCATCTCGTTAATGCGAGAGAACGTAAGGTTAATAATTAAAAAAACAACAAGAATTGGAAACGTTGGGTGCCTTTGATAGGTAAATGTAGTAAAGACGTGATAGGTTATATGTGTAAAGCTGCTAAATGGTCTATTGAAGTTGAAAGATTGAAAATACCTGTAGGTCTAACCGTAGAGTTAGACATTGCAGTCATAGAGGACTTAAGGGCTCTTTTAGAAGCCACCAAGATAAAAGTCATGAGCAACAAAAGAATCACGAGTGTGAATGTAAATAATTTTAATGTTAATCTAGCGCATTTTTTCAAAACAGTCTTCATTTTACTGAGGGGAAACTTCAACTTATATTAAGCGAATGAGGAGGCGAATTTGGTTGCTACGGGGGAAATTTGTGAGGAGGGATGGGGGTGGCAAAACTACTTATATTCAATCTATCTTGACTAGACAGCCCTTTTACTAAGTTAATTTTTCTATTTTTTGTATTCACAGTATTTTAGTAGCAATGACTTGTATGGCATTACAATGGCGATTTTCTTATCAATCGAAATTTGGGAAAGATGTACCAATTGAAGGTTAAAATATTTACTATCTTTATTTATTGATATTTAAACAGAACTAAAATATATTGCAACGATTTTCATTTGGGATTAAAATTTATTTACTGGCAATGTTTTTAAACAGCCAATTTATATGTGCAGTGTATATGTGAATGTAAAGTATGAGACAAAACAAGAACTTTGTGCGTGTCAATAAGTTCTGTAAAAAGACTTAGAAAAGGAATGTTTTCTCTAAACACTTCACTAAGGTAGACTATTGCAATAAAGGCAAATGAAAATATTTTGTCGCTTTTTCCGTTGACTCAAAAATTGTGTACCTTCGGGCCGAATGGTGTCTCTTTTAGAATTAGAGTTAGTGATTAGGTTTCGTTTCCTTTTATAGCCAATTGAAAATGCGAGCTTTTTTAAAACATCTCGGCTTAAGAGGCCTTGGTAAAAGCGACAAGCGACATGGCCCCGAAAACTGCCGACACGAGACGTTCTGAACAGCGACAAGCGACTCGATTCCGCTTCAAAAATACGACAAATTACGACAGCGACACAATAAACACTGAAAATAAACAGAGACTTCAGAAAGTTGTACAATTTACCAATAAAAGTTAAACATTATTGACCATATCGTCCATATCAACACGCGACGGCCGACGGTCTGTTTAAATGATCTATTTATTTGTTATTGAAACGTCTACCAACCTCATTCCCAAGGCCACGCTCTTCCTCTCTCTTGGACGTGCAGTTGAGTAGACCCTAGACTCCTGGTATACATACATATCGGTGACCTTTGATTTTTGGCTAGACTTTCTCAAAGTCCGTTTTTCGGTTTCGGTGGTCGGGCGGAGAACGGACTTTTCTCGCCTGCAGCGCGCCATTTTTAACCGACCTGTTTTTACGATAACATTTAGAACAAAACGCCTGTTATATCTTTATTTTGATCTGAAAGAAAAAAATCCCTCACGAACGTTCTTGGGGTAGACTTATTCTTAAAGCTAGGCTAAAATGCTTTTAGCGACGAGCAGGATTTGTGGGCTGTCTGCTTTTATAACAATTCATTGTATCTACTAGTTATTTGAGCCGCATTTGAGAACTGTTTATTTTACCAGCCGGATGCGTGAACCATTAGGTCACACTTACATTTTCGCGCCAACAATATGCAAATTAAATTCGATATTGTGCAGACGAAACAAGTCGACTCGCGACTTCGTCGCTCGCTTTTCGCAACTTCGTCGCGCTCTCGTGGGCTTCGCAGTCTACTTGTGGCAAGTCTAATTTTTGGCGCTCATTAACTCATGCGCATAGCGGCATGAGGTTAAAAAATGGGCTCGGTTTTTCTTGTTACTCATGCGCGTAGCGGCATGAGTTATAAAATGGGCTCCGTTTTTCTTATTTTTTAATTATTATTTTTACTTTTTGTGTCACGATTTTGCATGCAAATTTATCCACGCATATTTTAAATTATGCATTTCCGGTTCACAGGTTTGCTTTACATTTCCGGTTTAGTGACTTCCGGCTACTCTCACTTCCGGCAAAACGTCGTTACTGAAGTATCACGACAGCGTCTCCTACAACCCTACTCTCATTAGTAATGTTCACGTCAGGTATATATTATCTTCACAGGAATGACTGGCTTCAATGTGGTACAGCCTTCATTTATAAAACATTCAATAGTAACGTGGTTTGCAGGTACAATGACTGAATGAAAGGAGTAACTCTTCTCATTGTCGGACGTCTCTTTATCTTGTTTAAAATATTAAAATTAAAATCTAAATTGCTTCTTTTCTTATGGTACATTGAAATATAAGACAAATGTTTGATACGCATGCGCATGACAAACATTTTCCATCATTTGGTCTTATTGGTGTATAAGTCAGTCCTGTATTTCTCCCATCGAGGCGAACGTTGCTTTTATACATAGCATACAATGTGAGGCCGAATTTGTCGCGATTCTGAAAAACTAAGAGCCATTTTTAATCAGAGTTCTTCCGAGGTAAAACGCCAAACATCGAACTCTCGCACTGATAAGCATATTGTCAATTTATTCCCCTTTTTACTGCCGATTCTTTACAATGTCTGTATCGGAGCAGTCCTCGCTGCCTGTGGTGAGTAATTTCAAGACTTTTCTTAAAGAAAGAACAATAGAAACACACGGCAAAACAGCGTCGTTACTTCAGCCCATCACATTTAATAAAAAACTTGGACTTCGGGACTGGACTTCTGTGGATTATGTACTATCTAATGCGTGTCATGTTAATGTCGATTTTTACTGACTTTATTGCTTTCTGTGGTTACTGGTTACTAGTAACCACTATGTTGCCACCTGTGTAAGTAAGTCCGACCTTTCGAAGCGCGAAGTTGTGCCGAGTTCAATCGATTGCTGTGATGAGACAGTTCTGATGGCTTCGGATTAGACGACTCGATTGTCAAGGAAGTTCTGTTTGTACGTGCGTGCTTTGGAAAAGGAAATGGAGCTTTCTCGTTCTTTTTACTGCTTTACCAAGCACAGGTTTCACCAAATGTGGCCAAGTATTGTTTTCAAAGATTATTTTAGGTGTTTTCGTGGTTTGGAAAAAGGTTTTAGTGAAAAATCGAGCTGTGAATCGAAGTGTTTGTTTGCAGACTATGAGCTATCCGAACTCATGATTCAAACGCCGCCAGCATTTCATTTCTGTTCCTTTGACCATTCAGAACTGCTTTTTTTAGCGAAAGCATTATGCGAATCATTTTTCCGGATAAGATTGGCATTCAATTACACAGGAAAAGTCGGCAATTTTAGAAAGCGTCATAAAAATAGGTTGCTGAATTGAATTATTTTGTTATGTTTATAATATTTTCGCAGACTCTAGCCGGTTCCACGCAGTAATTAGGATACAATAAATCGCCAAGACTTCCAGAAGCATAAAATCACTGAATTCTGAAAGGTGTTTGACTCTTTTAATCAAAGGAAAGACATTTTCATTCAAGGAAATATGAGTTTCATTCAAAAGTTTCGACCTTTTATAGAAAATATCTCATCTCAGTGTCTACGACAAGAGGGATGACTTCTCATTTCGGATTGTCAGTTTCCCTCATATGGACAGCAACATTCCAGCCAATCCGGCTTATGGTGTTTATATATCTCAATTGGTAAGATATGCTAGAATTTGCACATCGAAGTTGGATTTTATGCATAGACTTCGCCGACTTTCATCACATCTCCTTCACCAAGGGTTCAAATCTTCACTCCTTCGTAAATCATTTACTAAATTCTTCACGCGTGCTTACCTTGTTTAGTTGACGTGTGTGCTTAGTTCGTTATTTAACGTACTACATTTATTTTGCGTTGTTTTCCTAACTGATATGTCTTGTCAGTAACTGTGCTCACACTGTGGGTGGCTCCTCCTAAAATGTTCTGCAATTGGTATAGGATTTAATGGAGCCGAAACCAATTGTGGAATTGCACGCATTTTGGGCATCCTACTGATGAACAGTTACGAAATTCAGATATATTTAGTAGCCACATTTATTTGCGGTCTGTCCCCTTTGAATATATTTTGGATTCAGTGGTCATTTCAAAACAGCTTGCTCTCAAATTACCGTTTCTCGTGAAATTTGCATAAATCAAAGCTACGTATTTGCGACAACACTTTAAAGAAACTGTGAAGCCTGGAAAAAACTTATTGTAGATGGCAAAATCAAAGCATTTTTTTAAAGAATCAGCTTTAAGTTATCGAAACATTTCATTTCGATTTGGTCTTAAAATCACGGAGAAATTTTAGTGAATGCGTCACGCAACGTTTATTTACAAAATGTTTGACCAATGCATAGCAATTATCACGAAAGATTTGAAAACTTTAAAAAATCCTGGATATCTTGAATGCGATTTCCTGTTTATTTAGGGCCTACAAAAAGTTAATGGCAATCCGGGCAGGATTTAAAAATCAAGGTGCGAGGGTGGGACGGCCTGGCCGGGAAATCCGGGCGGGGGAGGGGTAAAAAAATGTTGCATCCGTCGGGGGGGGGGGGGGAATTCTGGAATAACCCATTTTACACCGGTTGCATGCGATTTAGTAACACAGGAAAACTGAGTCTTTATATTGATTATCAATTTTCTTTTCACAGCATGTGGGCCACATGCAGTTCTCGACTGCCTATTTTTTAAGTAGTCTTTTCAAATGTAACAGAAATAATTAGAAACGGCTTGGAAAGTAATAGACGAGTGTGGATTTGATCGGGAATCAACAAATTAAACATTAAAAGCGAGCACAGAAAAATTGGTAACTTTAATCAACGCGTGTTAGAGTCTCATGCGCATGAGTATAGGCTAAGTGTAGCCCCTTGTTATTTTTATTTTTTGTGTCACGATTTTGCATGCAAATTTATGCACGCATATTTTACTGTACGCGAACTCGCCCCTTCCTCCCCTAGAAAGTTATTTTTGTCCCCTATTGTTATAAAAGGCTTCAGGAAGGTTAAACCAATCAGAATCCGTCTACTGAGCACATGTCTGGATTTTAGGGGGCACTAGAGAGAACCGGTTTGTCACTCGGAGAAGACTTTCAGATTTCAAACAAATATGGCCTCTTCTGTACTCTACACTTTTACAATTTTTCAGACGTTAATTTTCCATTACCAAATGTAAACACGCCTTTTAAGACATCGAAATGGAAATAAGAAGTCCTTAAGACGATTTGTATGCCTCTGAAGTGGCGGTTAGAGAGCTGAAAGCGATGGAATCTTCCTGTGAGGATCCTGTGATTTATCACAAAGCGGGACATCTCGAAGCGCGAAGCGGCAGACTTTACTAAGAATTTTCAAGCATTCCTGGAAAACTACGGTAAAGAAAATAACATTTTTGAATGTCCATTTACTTTGTAAGAAACATTTCATAGACTGTTTGTTCTTCGACATGTGCTAAACAAATTTGCTTGCGTTGCTGAAACGGTTTCCTCCATGCGATAATTTAACGCGTTTTGCTCTTGAGACTAAACTTATATATATTTGAATAAAACGTTCAACTGAGAGAATTCGTTGTCGTTTTTCCCGTATAAAGGCAAATTGCGATTAAACTTATTCGAATGTTTTCTTCGTGAAGCCAATAATCACCTATTCACGCTGGTAAATAAATATAATTAAGTTAGATAACGCTTTCTGAAATAAAGTTTGCTTTCAAGATTTTTTGATTTGCGAAAACATTATGCGAATCGTCTTTACAGATAAGAATGGCATTCTATATACACAGGAAAAGTCGGAAATTTTAGAAAACACTAGATATAATAAAGCTGGTTGCTGAATTTAAATATTATTTTGTGATGTTTATAATATAATTCACACACCCTAGCGCTCTGCACTGCAATTAGGATAAATAAATCGCCAAGCCTTCCGGAAGCAGAAAATCATTGAATTCTGATAAGCGTTTAACTCTTTATTCAAGGGAAAGACATTTTCATTCAAGGAAAGTATGAGTTTCATTGAAACGTTTTGACCTTTAGAACAAATATTTTGGAAAAACCGCACACGATCGAATTACATTTCACACGAAATTTGCATATATGAAATCAAACGGGGGGGGGGGGGGGGGGGTCATGATGCGTCACGCAATATTTATTTTTATTAAAATGTTTCACAGTTTTGACATTATAAAAGCAGAATCTCCTGAATCCGATTACATGTATTTTTTTTCATTACCTTTAAATTTAGGGCTTCCCAAAATTTATTGGAAATCCGGGCAGGAGGAGGGGTCTCTGGGCTTGGAAATACAGGCGGGAGGGGGGGGGGGGGGGGGTCTAGCGGGCCAGGAAATCCAGGCGAAGGGTCAAACAATCTTGCCGTCCGTCGGTGGGGGGGAGGGAGGGTGGATTCTTTCTGGAATAACCCAATGTAATAGAAATAATTCACGGTTTGGGAAGCTTAAGTATTAGACTAGTGTGGGGATGATCAGGTATCAATAAATTAAATATTCAAAGCGAGTACAGAAAAATTGGTAGCTTCAATCAACATGTCTTGTGTGGTGGTGCATTGTGTGTCATGCAAAATTCGTTGAGGGGGGAGGGGTGCGTCATCCGGTGTCATGCAAAATTCGTTGAGGGGGGAGGGGTGAGTGACCCGTTTAAAATAAACCATAAACTTTCTTACGAAAGCGCGTGAGTATAGGCTACCAGTAGCCTCTTGTTTATTTCAAAGTCATTCATCGTGTTCTGAATTCTGGTGATCTTATATCGTCAAATAAGGGTCAATAAGTAACCCTTCCCGTTTCACAAGTGGGTTGGGTGATTAGGTTTGGGTAAGAATTTTTTTCTCCAAACTTTTGACGGTGGAATTTTTTTTCCTGACATGCAACGGTGTCGAATTTTTTTTTTTTTCAGCGTTATAGCCATGCAAGATTTTTTTTTTTAAATACAATTTTTTCTTCAAAATCAAGGATGTGTGGACATAAGTTTAACATAACTGCTTGCCTATAGGAAAACCACATTTAACACTTAAATGTCGGACTTCTCTGCGTAAAATGCCATTGAAATTAACATTATTAGAATTTTTGTTCTTTGGCTTTTAATACCAAGATTATAAATGTACCAATACTGACCTTTAATAAATGCCCTTAAACTTTCGCCATTTTCTATATCTCATTTAAGGTTAACTTTTTGACATTTGGCATAAATGTACACTGTATGGAGAACCCATTCACCTTGCTGTATGTTCAGATGGTTATTTCCCTGAGAGATTGGTGCATTTTTTTTCTTGAAATAGGTTACAAAGTAGTGACAGGCCTGCACGACTCCCGCTGTTCGCCAATGTGATGTTCTCGCTATAACGAGTATGTCTTAAAGCGATTTCCCTCTTTTATAGGAGATAATGGGAGGCTCTTTATATATCTCCCTGCGCAACAGTTGGTTCTGTATGAAATGCCATTTATCCATGAGGATTTTCTTTAAATTGGACACCGCTGGTGATATTGTGTGACAAAAGGTAGAATTTTCTTGTATCCTTTTTCCTTCTGTCGAAGGGCCGACTTTCTCTCTTCGAATTTCATTTCTGAGAGGACTTTATGAACCAGAGTATATGGATACCCTCTCTAATGTAGGCGTGATTTCAATTTTCTTATATTCTCTTCAAACGTTATTTTGCGTACGTCGAGGATAGACGTTTCTTTAAATCTATCACCTTTGTCGACGCACGTATCCAAGAAAATAGTTAAATTTCTTTCTCTAAGATTTCAGTCGTAAATGGAATGGTTTTGGTGATATCTGTTAGCCTGTTCAATGAACCCATTTATTTCCTCTATGCTGGTGTTCCACAAGGGAACACGTCATCGATATATCTTAATTCAGGGACCGCGTAGCATATTTTGTATTGTTGAGGCTAGCTTATCTAGGGGGTCCGGGGGTATACTTCCCCGGAAATTTTTAAAATTTAGAGCTTCTGAAATCACCGGAAACGTGTTTATTTCTATCAATCCTAAGAAAATTTTGTCAAATTTTTATCACCATTCTGTTATTATTTTTTTTTTGCACAAAAACGTACATTTAAAACATAATTATAATATGGTATGGCGTTCATTCAAAGTGAAAAAAGCTTAATATTAAAGCCAGTCATTAATTTATGTTCTTTTACCATTTAAAGTGGATTTCACCAAACAGAACAACTTATCAAGAAAAAAGAAATGTCTTAAAGTTTTCGCGTTGGACCTATTTCGGGTTCATGATATGCTAGTCCAGTTAGTGGGCTATCATTTCGACTGACAAATTCGCTAGCTACATCAATTAACAAGTCGCCAGTGTCAGTTCTTGTCTTGTGCGTATTTAAGATCCACTTATGTCCAGAAATGCACGTAACTCGGACCTTGGGCACTTCATATTACACACAATTATTTGTAATTTCCATATGACTTCATGTTTGACAGAATTGCTTGTTAAGATTGTAACATTGTTTAATCTCTGTTGGGTCATCTTTGCTCGCATTCCGTTTGCAACGCCAATTGCCCATCCACGGATGGAAACGAAACTTCGGTCGCTAACTTCTGATCGTCTAAACTCAATTGTCCAAGAACATACTGATATAAAAAAATAACGCGAACGCTTAGAGACATGTTGAATTTGATCGAAATGGATGCGATTACAAAACACGTGATACTACAGAAACATGGGACAACAGAAAATTCGCATAATGCTTAATGGGTACAGTAGCCATTAATCATTATGCGAATTTCCTGTTGTCCCATTTTATCAGTGTTATGAAACAATAGTTGCGTTATACATGTAACTGTTTACTTAAGACAGTTGTGTCATAGTTGGCATTGTTGTGGTCATTGTAAATGTTTTTTGAGCGAACCAAAAAAAACACTTTGGGTTTGCTTTTAACACAAAGATTAGAAGTACTTTTCGAAATGCAAAAAATAAAAAATTCCCGGCAAAATTATTGGTGAATTTTTGAATTTTTGAATTTTTGTTTTCATAGGGGTGCCATGTGCAAAATTCGGTAAAATGTTAGTCATCTGACTATACTTTGATTTGCAAGGTGTATATAAGGTGCCAAACAAATTTCAATGCATTGGCATGGAAAGACCTTGGTTGGATATTTTTTTCTTGCTCGTGATCGGTGTAGGAATTTTTTCCCCCGAGGCATTTCCTTGCAAGATATTTTTTTTCCCTCAAAATGAGTCTGCAGGATATTTTTTTCTGAAATCACCCAGCCCCCCCCCCCCCCCCCCCCCCTCCCGCCCCTCAAAAGTGAAATGGTCGGCCCCTTACGAAAGACATCAGAGCTGTCAAAGCCAGGCAGACAATGAAAATCAATTCTCACTATCTTTTGCCGTTTCTCGCGTGGGATGATTTTCACGCGTGCTCGCGTTTCGCTCGTTCTACTATCCCTGAGGGAAAAGGAGGGACTTCTAATGGCTTTATGAAAAATGATTGACAAGAAAAACACAAATTTCTTAAACCTTTGAAGATCAATTAAGCCGTCTCGGACACATCCACTTAAAAACATGACATAACATGACATCTCAATACCCTAGGGAAATTAACAATAGGTCCGGGGGAGCTCCTCAAAAATTTTAGTGGCCGTACGTGACGCCCTTCTTGAAATCCTAACCGGTTTAACCAACTATATCCTCAATGCCATAATATAGCTTGTATAAAGAACTAACCCCCCGGACAAAAGTCCACAAAGTTAAACAAAGAAACCTTTGTTAACAACTTTTGTCCCTTTTTATGTACATGATACCTATATCTCGTTTTGCGCATGCGCATTAACGAGATAAAAACAACAACAAGAATTGGAAAAGTTGGTTGCCTTTGATAGGTAAATGTAGTAAAGACGTGATAGGTAATATGTGTAAAGCTGCTAAATGGTTTATTGAAGTTGAAAGATTGAAAATACCTGTAGGTCTAATCGTAGAGTTAGACATTGCAGTCATAGAGGACTTAAGGGCACTTTTAGGAGCCACCAAATCAATAAAGGTCATGAGCAACAAAATAATCACGAGTGTGAATGTAAATAATTTTCATGTTAATCTAGCGTATTTGTTCAAAATAGTCTTCATTTTACTAAGGAGAAACTTCAACTTGATAATATTAAGCGAATGAGGAGGCGAATTTGGTTGCTACGGGGGAAATTTGTGAGGAGGGATGGAGGAGGCAAAACTACTTAGATTCAATCTATCTTGACTAGAGAGCCCTTTTACTTAGTTATTTTTTCTACTTTTTGTATCAGTCACAGTATTTTAGTAGCAATGACTTGTATGGCATTACAATGGCGATTTTCTTATCAATCGAAGGTTAAAAAATATTTACTATCTTTATTTATTGATATTTAAACAGAACTAAAATATATTGCAACGATTTTCAATTGGGATTAAAATGATTTACTGGCAATGTTTTTAAACAGCCAATTTATATGTGCAGTGTATAATGTGGATGTATGAGACAAAACAAGAACTTTGTGCATGTAACTTAAGTTCTTAAAAAAGTTCTTAAAACTTAAGACTTAAAAAAGGAATGTTTTCTCTAAATACTTCACTAAGGTAGACTATTGTAAAAAAGGCAAATGAAAATATTTTACTTGTCGCTTCTTCCGTTGACTCAAAAATTGTGTACCTTCGGGCAGAATGGTGTCTCTTGTAGGAATAGAGCTAGTGATTAGGTTTCGTTTCCTTTTAAAGCTAATTAAAAATGCGAAGCTGTTTTCAAAACATCTCGGCTTAAAGAAGCCTTGGTAAAAACGACAAGCGACGTGGCCCCGAAAACTGCTGAGATGGGACGTTCTGAACAGCGACAAGCGACTCGATTCCACTTCAAAAATACGACAAATCACCGCGACAGCGACACGATAAACAATGAAAATAGACAGCGACTTTATAGAAGGTTGTGCAATTTACCAATAAAAAGTAAACATTATTGACCATATCGTTCATATCAACACGCGACGGCCAACAGTCTGTTTTAATGATCTATTTGTTATTGAAACGTCTACCAATATCGTTCCCAAGGCCCCTCTCTTCCTCTCTCTTGGATCGGACGTGCAGTTACAGTAGACCCTAGACTCCCGGTAGACCGTATAGTCGGGGAGCTAAGATCTGAAAAAAATCGTCTCGTTCAACCCATCTCACAGTAAAGGTTTGATAACGGATTCGGATAGATTGAACCCTCCTGATTAACACTAGGTACGTTGTAGAGTCGGATTGTGGTATCAGTTTTGAGTTAAAGGTATGGTTTTGTAGGCTACCGGAAATGCAGTATGAAAACGAGGCAGAATGCAAATTTTGAAGTAGCCATTTTTTTGGGTGGGGGGGTGTCAAAAATGCACAGAAACCTCACAGAATGTAACATTTAGTTATTTTTTGTCCATAACAATTTAGATTGTGCGAATATGATATCATGTGACTGATCACATGATTATTCCTGTACGTCACTTCCGGTTTTCGAAGTTTCTGTTACTAGCTTCCTAGTTGACAACTAATTGACAAAAAAGTATACAAATCTCACAAAATGTAAAGGTTTAATTACTTTCAGTCCATAAAAATACAGAAAGTGCTATCATTAACGACATCACGTGACTGATCATGTGATTATTTCGGTTGTACGCCACTTCCGGTTCTCGCAGTTCCCGTCATTCCTTCATAATTTAAGCCGTTAGGAGCATGCATTTTGTCAATTAAGTTGTTTTATCAAAACGTTTAATCCCTAAACGAGTTACTTTTGACTATTCTGTGTGTTCTTTTGTTTATTTTTTACGGTACCTGGCCTGAATCTCATACTTAAAAGTATATAAATCATTGAGAAAAAAATTGTTTGAAGTTACATAAATGTTTGAGCTGTTTCTCGATAAAATTGTTCACTTTCGATAGAATGACTTTCTTTTGCTTCGTAATATCGTCTCTAATCATCCACGTCCATCTCAGGTGGATCATCGTAATCATCTGAATCATAACCACTGCCCTTATTGGGATTATGACAGTTGTCAGCAGCCATGCACTTACACGCCTCAGTGCATGCCAGTCCATTGCTGCTGCAGGAGCAGTTCTGCGTGCACGAAGACCTAGAACATTGGCAGTTAGTGAGCTCTAGGATACTCGCCGGGGCTGGTGGCTTCGTCATTAAATGAGGGGACATGACACCATCTTCTATCGACCAGCCGTGACCTGCAGGGGAGGGTAGATCTTGTCTTGGCACGAGCGCCTTTCTCCACACGTATGCTTGGTAGTTTGCCCTTTTGACGTGCTGCAG
The DNA here is from genome assembly GCA_022457155.1 of Cladopsammia gracilis. Classification (NCBI taxonomy): domain Eukaryota; kingdom Metazoa; phylum Cnidaria; class Anthozoa; order Scleractinia; family Dendrophylliidae; genus Cladopsammia; species Cladopsammia gracilis. The sequence continues at coordinate 757,905 of JAJGOT010000369.1, forward strand.
TACACTGTCAGAAGTTGGAGGTAACAACAGGTTGCTCTGTGCTTTTTGACAAAACAGAAGATAACGAGCCTCGTCAGCAGTAGTTGGGATCCTATTCGAAATAGTGTACAAACCGCAGATGAAGGCTTCAGCTTTCTTTGCTGTCTCCACATCGGTATCGGGGGATTGTCCAACACAAGCCAAACTTTCCTGGTGCACTTTGTTCTTGAAGATGCTCTTCCATGCTTTCTTCTTGCCTATTCTCGACAGGGCACTTGTAGAATCACATCCCGTTAATGAGTGAAAAGCGGGGAGGGCTTTGCACATTAGTGGGCCAAGACCATCTGCAATCTTGTGGGCTGGAATGTACCGCAGACGATCCTTCACCTCAGTGCGAAACCACAACTCCGATCCCATCTGATCATAATGTGTGACACAAAGAAGTAGCACATCTGTATCTGGGGACTGAATTGCAATCCTCTGAGCGTTTTGGGCGTGTAGCAGCATTCTAGTTTCCGCTTCTTCATGATCAGAATCTAATGCTGGAACTTCGTCACACTGTCCATTCTTAATCGATACTGCTAAGTGCCCATTCATCATTCCCCCTCCGATAACAAGCTCTTTATCTGCCGGCAGAAGACGTTTTGCCATTTCAATCCAAGCCTCCGCGAGGAAAGTAGATAGGCTTACTTTATTCACAGCATTACTGATGTACTTCGGAAACTGCTTAGGGACTGGCGTTGATGCCCCGTGGATCCGCACCTCTAATGCGCTTTCCTCGCCGCGTTTCTTCCGTTCTCCGGCCTTGATGGAAAGCTGCCAGTACTGATCAAATACCACATCCAATCGATGGCAGCCCTGTTGAAAGTGAGCTGTTAAGACCTTAAAGTACTTGGCTGCCATCTCTCCAAAGGTCGATGCTCCGGCAAATCTCAACATTTGCACTAGTGCCATAGCATCTAAGATGTGAACTGTTGGCATAGTCGGAAGGGACGTCAGCCGTGCCTCCACGGTCACGTTGTTTTCCAGTATCTGGAGAAGCACACTCTTGTTGGTCTTCCGGAGAGTGCCATCGGTGTGTGCCAGAGAATATGGAACTGCTGAAAGCTCAAAGGAAAGAATCTCTCTTAAGTTTACTTGTCGGACATTGGCAACGATCAGCAGCCTTCCAAATAGATCTCTGTCTTCAGTTGTTGCCACAAGCTTCTCGTCTGTGCCTTTCATGGTGGTCTTTTTTGTCATGGAACAGAATGTCTTGATATTAAGGCTTGGTATAGCGTCCCAGAAACTGACATTATTAGAATTCAAGCGTTGTTCTATGAAACTGTTCATCTGTTCCTGTCCTTTGGCTACACTTGTCACCAGCTTTTCAGCTACATCGACGGGCAATACAACACCAGTTGCGATGTTATTTAGAGAATCACTCTCTTCAGAAAAAGGGTCTTTCATTAGGCCTGACTTGAAACAGGCAACTATCTTCTGAACGTCGTTCTCGTCACGCTCAACTCTCTTTGAGGCTGCTTCCTTGTGGGTGCCAATTCTGTCCGAATCATCGATACCACACATATGCTTGACTGCAGAGGTAATTGCCGCTCTCTCATGACTGGTCAAAAACCACCTCTGTAGCGCATCTGCATTCAGGCTGATCCCAACAATACCGCCTTTAGACTTCGAATCCAAATTGATGGATTGTTCGAGTGCCATATCAGTCCATACTCTCGCGAAAGGTTGGCTTGAGCGGCTTATTGCATGATCTCCTTCCATAAACTGCTGGTAGACTGCAGGGTGTTCCTGCTCAAGTTGTCCCATGTCTGCTAAGTAAACGGGAAGCCAACGGGCGTAGTTTTGGCGGTCATGTGCGAAGAAATAAGGAGCCATTGCAGAAGCCGATGCGAGATGAAGGCGCCAGTTTCCTGTTCGTTCTGCTTTCACGAACTGCAGAAGCATGATCACCATGCGTATGTACTCATCCCAGAACGCAAACATCGGTGATCGGCCCTTTCTGCTTGTCGAAAGGTTTCAAACAGCTCCGTCACGATCTTTAACTCATCTGTGATTCTTTCAGCTCCCTGCGAGACATTCTTCTTGCTCTTTAGTGCCAAGTGGAATGATTTCATGCTATCTTCGAGGTGCTTCTCATCCACATTTGCCTTGAGGGAACTTTGGTCCTCACCATTTAGCCAGTGAAGGAATGCCTGCCACATTAAACGAAATAACGCCTCCATGGTTATCTTGTGCGCCCTGACTCCGCGGTTGTATGACTTTCCTTTCATTAGGGACATCACAGTTCCTGGTCCATAGGTACCAGACTCAATTAAGGCATCTTCTATGCCTGAGCTTTGGTATCTTTTTCCCAACACCGCTAAGAAATTGAGAGCAATGTGAAAACCTCCCAGTCGAATGACGGTGTGAGGAAATTCGCCTGGGTTTTTCCAAATGATCTGTTTTGCTTTAATGTAGATCGCCAGATCAAAGGTGATAACCGTGTCCTTCTGATCAAGGCTAGCACACATGTTAACCGCTTTCTTCATAACTGTGTATACTGTGCTAAACTCGGTGGATGACCCATTTATCATTGGGCAGTATCCAATCACAGTTGGCAGCGTGTTGTCGGGAAAAATCAAGGAGTTATACCCACTCCAGCCTGGTATGGTCTGCTGCATAGTTTCCTCGTCTCCCTCTCTCGTCTCCTCAGTGAACAACTTCATTGGGGAAAGTCGTGCAAGAGCCTATGTCAGATCCATTGTGCATGATGACTTGTATTCAGGTGTCGTGGTAAAGGCCTCAGCGTGTGGCTCTAACTTGCCGATGAAATCTTTAACGGCTGGTCGCTTGCCATGGGCAGAACACTCCAAGATATCGCCATAGACATCAGCTTTCTCAAGAGATCTCTCTCTGCCTGCATGGTCAGCATGTACTACTGGCGGTGGCATCGGTCCGAACGGTTTTTTTCTGGAAAACGACAAGAGTCGTAGCGTGGGTCGTGCTCTTTCCATCTAAAGTTTCCTCATTAAGGTCATTGTTATCCGCAGCGAACTGGATGAACGAACCTGGGGATATATTAGATGGTATAACAGTACCACTCTGTTGAGATTTTGCCAAGACCTCCTTTGCTAGACCAGTATCCACGCTCTCTATCTCATCGTACGATGAACAGTGACCCATGCGATTTAGAATAGATACCAGCTGCTTAGATCCGGTCATATGACGCACAGACATGGCTAGACCGACGTGTTTGGAAGTTTAATCCGACCATGAGACGAACAGTGAATTGCATCTTGGGCTAAACAAAGGACTTTCCTCTCATCAGCAGCATTACTACAACTTGAATCAAAGTCCACCTCCACATCATCATTCGTGACCATCCAGCGCAGAAACAAGTACAGATCTCTAGGCACTATATGTTTCGCTGTTACCATGTCTATATCGTTGACACTAGCTGGGTATATGGATATACCTTTACACTGCCTCATTTGATCTTTTAAGAGCTTTGCTGCTCTGTACAGCAGAAGTGTCGGAGAGGGATCTTGTGTGTATTGGTTTCGGTTTTCTGCCTGAGGAGCTGATGGTTGATCATTGTTCTGAATAGCAGAAGCGTTGATGACATCTTGTAATGAAATGGAACTTGAGTACACAAGCTGTGGACTTGTCTTCTGGTAAGGCTGATGAAACACTATAGCTTCTCCAAAATGGCTTTTCATGCGAAGCTTCAATTTCTGCTTAGTGTAATTTTGACCATCGATTCCCCTTGTTTCTAGCAACTCAATATATTTCTTCAGCAAAGAGGACATATCGTAAGCTTTTCCAATTTCCAATCCTTTTCCGATGTCAGAAGCCATTTCAAGAAATGCTTTGTCATAGGCCGATTCTTTCCTGATTCTTCTTTAAAAGCTTGAGATTTTAAATTAGATTTGCTCACATAAGCTGCAAAGCATGCTTTATGGTATCTAGCTTCTGCGGCAACTACTAGGTCGTTATGGACACCAAGCAGCACACGGAGCATGTCTTGGTCTCCTTTAGCTTCTGCACACTGCTTTATGGTATTAGCTGCTTCAAACGTGGACACGTTTTGCATTGCCTTTTCTTTCTTGTAGGTTCGATTTTTGCAAAACATACACTTTGACCAATCATGAGGGGCAACGCTGGATCGAGAAACTCTAGGAGAAAGGTCGCTTGACTCCTCTTCAATATCTTCCTCCACCACCGTTGATGTTTTATTTGAAGCATATTTGATGTTTTGAATACTCGTGTACGTCGCATAGCAGGAGGCGTGCCAAAGAACTTCGTTTTCATATAACAAATCTAAATCAGGCGAAAGCCTTTGATAAACATCATCCTTTCGAATTTTTAGTTTCGATATTAAGTTAGCAACAGAGGATTCTTTGCCTTTTCTCAGTTTATCTTTTGAGTCGGACTGACAGATTAGACACTTAGCAAAACATGTTGTTCGGCGTTTCTTTGGCAAAGGTGGAATAAGCACTTGAAGTTCATGCAGCTCACTATCACCGCTCTTACTTTCTTCATCTGCCATAACAGCTGCAATGCAGAAAGCTCAACGTTACGCTTGGTTATTATCCTGTACGTTTTTCAAACCTTAAAACACGAGTTACGACCGACACTTAGTAGTGAACATCATCGAGCAGTTATGCTGGTAATTTTCAGTACTACTCCACTGACAAAAATGCAAGGAAAATATATTTTATAACACCTTACAGGTGGGTTAAAAACGTTTTTGGTTTTACCATGGCATTATTTTACATATTCGGGTACAATTTTACTTATCAGTGAGTGCTTTCATCTAATCTATCTTCAAGGCCCGCATTTTGAACTTGAAGCATAGCACCTGCTCGGACTGAATTAATATTGTACTTACAGTTCTATCAGAGAAACACAAACCATAAATCTACGTTACTAAAAAAAAATGTCAAACTCTAAATTACTCATTCTGATAGGAATACAATAGAACATAAAAACGAGCAACCGAGCAACTAAGAAAATGGAACATACAATAATTTGATTAGCTTGTCAGCTAATCTAACTGAATCTCTTTGCGACACTCGACGTTTATTTTCTCTCACTCTTTTAAACAAACTGCGCTACAAATTTTCGTTTTCAATGTTTGAATCTTTTCTTCAATTCGTGAAAGCTTTATATGATCTATACGAACATTATTTCAGCACTTACCTGCCGAAGTTTTCACAAAATAGCCAGGCAACGAACCTTCTATCCGTCCGCCATTTTGAATCTCAGCTCTGCATGTAAACGAGGCTGACTAATGTGTTTTTCACAATCGAGGCAAAAACGAGAACAAATGCGATAAAATTGCCAAAATCTTCATAGATATTATTTCTAAAAAGGTGAAACGAGGCTCTTTTTAGTGGAAAACATTTAATATAGCGCTGTTATGAATATTGTGAAAAACTAACAAGGCTAGCGGTATTTCTAAACTAACACAAAAAGGGGTATTTTTTAATTTGTTTCATGAACAAAGCGCTTAAATCAGTTCGTTATAAAGCAAAACTAATTAATAATGGTTATTCTTTGTTACTCTCTGATATTTAATAATTTTTCTCTCATTTCGATTAGGTTTAGAGCTACATTTTCAAAAAGTTGCATTCTGCCTCGTTTTCATACTGCATTTCCGGTAGCCTACAAAACCATACCTTTAACTCAAAACTGATACCACAATCCGACTCTACAACGTACCTAGTGTTAATCAGGAGGGCTTAATCTATCCGAATCCGTTATCAAAGCTTTACTGTGGGATGGGTTGAACGAACACGTTTTTTACCGGTAGGCAAGAAATTTGGCCGCGCGATACAAACGTATGTAAAATTTGCTGACTTTGCGGAGCTATATCTCCATTATTTTAACAGATATCGCTTTTTAACTCGGCCATTTTATTACTAATTTTGAAATGCTTTTTCCTGCAGTGTCGATGGATTTTTGCTATCAGGCCAATATAAAAATTTGGGAAAACCGTGACAAGGTAAATATATCTAATCGCCGTCGTGATGAAGGCCAAAGTTACCTGGCTCTTTGAAGTTGATTCGCCTGAGAAAATCTGTCTTTGAGAACAAGAAAACATGCTCTTGGATTTGAAAAAGCTACGGACAGCGAGTTTGCGGAATTCCTGTTGCACCGAATGGTTGGAAACGAACGCAACTCGCGGCTTGTTTTTACATTTCGAGTGAATGCAGCGGCAACCACACGGGCAATGTTTGTTTGCCGCTTTACAAAGACAGGCACCTCGACCATTCTTTCGGGCACAAGCTCCTTTACAAGAACAAGTCACCACCACCTAAATTAACATAAAGGATAGGGGGAAATAAAAGAGAAAAGAGTAAATCTTTACGCAAACAAATGAAGCTGACTGATCTGACATTGAATTTTTGCATGTGGATTTGTCATCTTCGTGTTCATCTTCCTGATTCTCGTCTTCTTCATTCTCCGGATTGACGATTGACCCGTAAGCATTTACTCTTATTGGCGATTCAGCATCAGTCGTCGATTTATTCGTCTGTTTCCAAAGATAAATGAGGTACTTTCTAGACGAATAGCGAGTGAATAGCGCAAAAACACCGCTCGATGAATTTCTCGCGAGCATATGTCTTGTGTTTGAGAAAAGCCGGATAAAATAGTTGACCAATCAGAGGACGACATTTAACAATACCGCGATATCAAAACAAAAACAAACGACCGCATTGCATCCCGGATGGAAATGGGCCTTTAATTTCATTTTTAAGACAGTTTTGAGATTCGCTCTTTCCCGTTCTTTATAATCTTCCGGAAACCGGACATTCCACAAAGATAAAAAGGAAACTTTATTACGAAAGACATCAGAGCGGTCAAAGCCAGGCAAACGCTGAAAACCAATTCTCACTATCTTTTGCCTCAACTAAGTCTCTGGACTACGAGTAGCCCCTCCTTTTCCTCAGGGATAGAAGTGCGAGTGAAACGCGAGCGCGCGTGAAAATTACCCCACGCGAGAAAGGCGAGACGCCTCCTTTTTCTCTCTCCCCGCCGCGCGTCTCGCCTTTCTCGCGCGGGGTGATTTTCACGCGCGTGCTCGCGTTTCGCTCGCTCTACTATCCCTGAGGAAAAAGGAGGGACTACTCGTAGTCTACTAAGTCTCAAGCTGTCGCAGTGCTATATTTTTCTGTCTTTTCTTAAAATCTTTAAAACGGGGAATCTTTAAAACGGGGAATCTTTAAAATGGGGAATCTTTAAGAGGAGATGCGTGCAAGAATCAAACAAAATCGAAAATATTCGGCAAAACTGAAAAAAATCAAATTCGCTCCTCTTTTGCATATACATAGCCTATAGCAAGTATAAGAATGCCATGTAGTTTTTTCCTTGAAATATCTTTTTGTTTTCGAGAAAAACGAAGAATGTCGTTATCAACTCAGGACACAATTTGGCGATCCCAAACACTTGCAAACAGGGTTGAATAAGTCATGATACACTCGACTCGCGTATGAAAACTACTGCGCTGGAAAAAGCTGTCATGGTTCCAATTTGTTGTATAACTTGTCATAGTCTAAACACGATGATCTCATAAAAATTTGATTAACCTAAGTATTCAAGGGAAGTCAAAAGTTTATGGCTCACTCGTGCTCTGTAAAACGGAAAGTGAAAAACAACGATGATTTTGAGCATGTACCTGTGTTCAGAATTTCGTAATATTAAGAATGACAATACTAGAGTTGACGATCTTTCAAAATGTGTAAAGTTTAGTTTGGGGAAATGAATTTGGGATTTTTAAGAATTTGTTGAAAATCGCGAACGAAAGACATAAAATCACGCCATCTTGTGTATGCGTGACAAACGACAAAAACAGAAACGTTTTTCCTTGAGAAATCTTGGCAACTAACTTTATTTAACTTTATTTATTTATTCACGGAGTCCTTATCACTAAAAAGTGGTCTTCTAAAGAGCCGTGCACATTAAACCTAGTAGAAAAAGTTAAGACTTAAAAATTACAAAACTCCTATAATAAATGCTAAACTAAGTTAAGAAAATACTAATATACAATAGCGGAATAAAAACTATTTAAAGTAGTGGCCTGCTTAGCCTCCGCTGACAGACTGTTCCATGTTACTGCGCCCCTATAACGAAAACTTTTCTTAAGGGCCTCAGTGTTCGGTCGCGGAATAAACAGGTTATGTTGCGCACCTCGAAGATTATGTCTGTGAATGGTATTGACGCTGGTGAATTTATCAGACAGATATTCAGGTACAAGGTGATTTACAGTTTTAAACATTAAAGATTTCAGTTGTTTTACACGTCTGTCAGCGAGGCTATCCCATTTAAGGGCATGGAGAATCGGGGCAGATCTGGCATCCCAACTAGACCCTGTTATTATGCGTGCAGCCCTGTTTTGTAGTTTCTCTAGTTTTTGGCTGAGGCCATTACCGATACTGCCCCAGACAGCGCTGCAATAATCGAGATGCGGGAGAACCAATGACTTGTAAATTGTGACAAGGGTACTCTGGGGACATATATGTCTTAGCCTCCTCAGGGCAGCAAGTACTTTAGCAACTTTACCGACAACTTCGAAGATGTGAGCCTCCCACGAGAGTGTTTCATCAACCTGAACGCCTAGGCATTTGTAACTATTAACTCTTTCAATTGAATGCCCATCAAGGCATATGTGTGGTTCACTAGGGAGCAAAGCGATTTTCTGCCTCGTGCCTGTAAACAAACATTTAGTCTTGAGAACATTAAGACTTAGACGGTTAGAATCGAGCTATGACGCCAAAAAACAATTATAGAAATATACAAACCTTTACTTGGATATGACACTCTTGAATGTCCAAAGTGTTTCATTTTGCCGTCTGTTCAATTTCATTCGTGAAGTTTACCATGAACAGTGAAGCCCGTAGCCACGATTAAAAACGCTTTACTTTTCGCTGAATTCTTCTTAGCTCTCTTTGCACTTTTGTACTCTTTATACTGTTGATACAACTTTTCTCCCATATTTCTGGCGGAAAACTGTAAAAGAGCTGACGACAAGAAAGCAAACTATTTCAAGCATGTGTTCCCAATTTGCCATATTTGCATAATCGTGAACCGTTTTGAGACTATATGCAAACAAGAGGCTGCAAGCAGCCTACACTCATGCGCATGCGTACGAAAATTTTATGATATATTTTAAACATGATAAGAAGATGTCCGATATGAAGAAGAGTTACTCCTTTCATTCAGTCATCGTTCCTGCAAACTGCGTTCTTTACTATTGAATGTTTTGTAAATGAAGGCTGTACCACAATGAAGCCACTGATCGTTCTACGTCTTATATATACCTAACGTAAACATTAGTAATGTAAGTAGGGTTGTAGGAGATGCTGTCGTGACACTTCAGTAACGCTGTTTTACCGGAAGTGGGAGTAGCCGGAAGTCACTAAACAGGAAGTCTATGAACCGGAAGTGCCAATTTAAAATATGCGTGCATAAATTTGCATGCAAAATCGTGACACCAAAAAAAAAATAATAATATTAATAAAAAAAAGAAAAACAGAGCCCATTTTATAACTCATGCCGCTACGCGCATGAGTAATTACGTCTCAAATTTGCATATCAGGCTGAGCAAGCGTTCGTGACCGTCATGGTTGCTACACAGTGTGGATACTCTTTCAAACGAAAAGGCAGATACGAAGATTAAGAAATTTTGATCCATTTACTTGCGATTGTTTTTATTTTTAGAGTTTCTAAAAGTCTTCTACTTCCGCTAATACTTGTGCTTGTGCTTGCAGCTTCTGGTATCTGATTGGACTGCTATAGTAAAAGAACAACATTACAAAGACAGGCCAGCCCTAGTTTCATTTCTACAGTGCGACAATCAACAATGCTTCAGTTGTGAGAGGAACATTCCTCCTTCATTATCCCGCTTTTTACCTTTTTCAGGAGCGATGGGCTCCTGCCTTTTTCTGTTTTTTAGGGGGAAGGTCGGGCTAATAAGAAATCAATTCCTGCGAAAAATTGCAGACGAAAAAAAAAATAAGTAAACACAATAAAATGAAGTTAAAAACCCATTTAAAACTAGTGGAAAAGAATCAATGCACAGCACGTTTCATACACAGCATTAAGAAACATAATTGATTAGCTAATTAATCAATTAATTAATGATAATATAATGAAAATAAAATAAACTGGTGTGATATTTTTTTAGTGTATGTAGGAGTGCTATACGCTTGTACAAAATATGATAGTCCAATACACCCTGACGATTGTTGTTGTCGGTGTGTCATTTGCAACACTTTACAAAGTCTGTTAGAATGTCAATGTGGGGCTGCTTCCTTCTTTTTAAGGTAATGTTTGATATGAGAATGAGAAACAAATTCCCTGGAGCATTGTGATAGAAAATGATGAAGTTTGGACTTTTCCACATGTTCGCAGATGTTGTATGCGGCGTACACTATTGGAGGGGCGTTCTGAATTAAAACGTTGGTCACAACTTTCTCTCTCATCTGTTGAGGTGGGTTTCATTTTTCAAACTGGCGGTTTCTGCTTCGTCTTCATCTACCTGAGTATTTTTTTCAGTGTTTCTCTTTGCAGCTAGGCGGGAGAAATTTCGACGCTTTCATATCGCCGTGCACCACTAGCATCCTTGGCTGTGCGCATAGCTTTGGGAACATCCGCGGGATCCGCTTTTTGACCGTACCACTCTCCAGTCTGGAATTTGGCGTTCAAGTACTCCTTCTGTTTCGCAGAAAACCGAGTACTTCGGATACGAGAACATTTCAGGGTCCATCCAATTGGGAGAGATGGGACAGAAAACGTTTCGGAAAGTTCTGCTTTCTCAAGTTCAGGTACTGCAGTCGCTCCGTATTCTAGCCTTAAAGTATACCCCACTGTATATAGCGCGAGCATTGTGCGTTTCTAAAAAGACGACATGAAATATATGGCAAAAAGACCCAGTTTTGGCCACTGAGATTACCTTATCCCACCCATGTACCAACCGTGACTGTCACGAACGCTTGCTCAGCCTGATATGTAATTTGCATAGGTCGTCTCAAAACGGTTCACGATTATTCAAAGACGGAAAACTGGGAACACATGCTTGAAATAGTTCGCTTTCTTGACAGCCCTTTTACAGTTTCCGCCAGAAATATGTGAGGAAAATTGTATCAACAGTATAAAGAGTACGAAAGCGAAAAGTAAAGCGTTTTTGATCGTGGTTACGGGCTTCACTGTTCATGATAACTTTACGAATGAAATTGAACAGACGGCAAAATGAAACACTTTGGACATTCAAGAATGTCATATCCAAGTAAAGGTTTGTATATTGCCATTGTTTTTTGACGTCAGAGTTGCCAAGATTTCTCAAGGAAAAACGGTTTTGTTTTTCTTGTTGGTCACGCATACACAAGATGGCGTAATTTTATGTCTTTCGTACACGATTTTCAACAAATTATTAAAAATCTCAAATTTATTTCCCCAAACGAAACTTTACATATTTTGAAAGATCGTCAACTCTAGTATTGTCATTCTTAATATTACGAAATTCTGAACAAAGGTACATGCTGAAAATCATCGTTGTTTTTCGCCTACCATTTTACGGAGCACGAGTGAGCCATAAATTTTTGACTTCCCTTGAATACTTAGATTAATCAATTTTTTATGAAATCATGGTGTTTAGACTATGACAAGTTATACAACAAATCGGAACCATGACAGCTTTTTCTAGCGCAGTAGTTTTGATACGCGAGTCGAGTGAATCAAGACTTATTTTAAGCCTGTTTGGTGTCGCCAAATCAAACCCGGGGCTGAAAACGAAATGTTTTCGTTTTTCCAGAAAGAAATAAAGTTTTCAAGAAAAAAACTACACGGCAATTGTGTACTTCGTAAAGGCTACCTGTATGCAAAAGAAGAGCGAATTTCATTTTTTGAACTTTGCCGGGTAATGTTTGACTTTTACAGACAGGCGCTCTTAAAACGGCAAATCTTAAAAAGCGGGAACCTTCGGGGGAATCTTGAAAATCAGGAATCTTGAAAACGTTATAAAGTGGAGATATTTATGCCGTAAACAAGATAAATAAACTTAAAATGAGATATTTAACCGAACAACACATTATCCTAAACTGAGTGAAACAGTAAATAATAAGTTGCTGCTCAAAAGTTGTTACTGCTTGACAGGCCTAACACAAATCCTGCTCGTCGCTAAAAGAGACCTAAAAGCATATTAGCTCAGAACAGGAGTCAAATTGTTCCTGGAGTGTCAAAATGTTTTTGGAGTTCAGGATAATATTCGTACCATACGGTGTTTTACGGTTATTATCCGTACTTTAGGCGTCAAAGTAGTATATTAACCGTAAAATGTTGTTTTTTAAGAATATTAACCTACAAAGACGCCACTTACGATTATTATGCGTGTAAAATACGCATAATAACCTGAAAAAGTACGCATAATAACGGTATGTGGCGCGCTTTCAGGTTATTACTCGTATATGTACCAAAGTTGGATCGAGAGAGATTGTCCCGAATGCGGCCGCCATTACAGGAAAGATTCTAGAGGGATGATATTAAGAAACGGATGAGCATTTCTTTAAAAATAGTATTAATGTGAAGTCTATTCCTCTTAACCTTTCCATTGAGCAAGTTAACGACTGAGTTTTTTTTTCGAAACAACTAGCATTTTGAAAAAGTTCTGCGGAGTCGCGAAGCATCACAGGGCGATCGAGTGTCGACTTGAGGAACTGTTGTCACTGTTGAAATCCACTGTTGCACTATTAAAACTAATGTCCGCTTCCAATGATAAAATAAAACAAGCACCTGTATGTTTACTGATTTAAATGCCTACAAAATTAAGGAAGATCAACTTTACACAACGAAATATAACTCCACGGCAATGACCAAATTCAGTTCCACGATTTACGGCCGGCGAAGGATTCAATTGAAAGTGGCCGGACGAATAAAACTCCAAGATTCGCGGTTCGTATTTCACCATGGAAAAAGGGAGATATGTGCCGTCCCAGAAAGGCCGTTTTCTTTTGAAAGTTAATGTTTATTTGAAAGAAATAGCAGAGAAAAACAAACAAAAAGTTGGCAAAACTGCCAGTCAACATAGAGACGACTTAAATATTAAAATTTAAGACATGTATCAGTGTGCCGACCAGTGGTACAGTGGTAGTGCGCTCGGCTACAAGACCGGCACTTGATAGAGATCGCGAGTTCGAATCCAGGTGACGCGATATTTAGTTTTCTTTTCCCTTGTTTTTTTTTTTTCTTTCTTTCTTTTCTTCTTCTTTTTTTTTTCGAACCGCTTGTGGCTAAAAGTCGCGTAATTTAAGCCAATTTCTTCTTCAGTTTTATTTTTATTTTGTTTAAATAGGCTAAAAACACAGTTGCATTTGCTGAGCTGCGGCGAGGCAAGATATCACAGTTACGTTTTTTATACATTCGACCGAAATGCAGCCAAGTTTTTTTATCAATAATTTATCGTTTCAAACACTGGAAACTGTATTAAGCAATAGGCCGCATTTTCTATGCGTTTACCGGTGCTATTAAAAACCGCTTGGGAGAACATTCGAAAAGCTTGTAAATCACGAGCCGTGCTTTTTCATCCCGCCTGGGTTTATAACGTCATTGAACCCATAGAAGAATGTGGTCTATTGCTTTTTATGAAATAACTATGGAGAGAGCGCTTTGTTATAATTTTTGGCCGATCAAGATGCTTATTCTCCTCACCCCATTAATACATTCATCGAATGCTGCGGGAAAACCAATCAAAGCGGCTGAACTTGACTCGCTTGGAAAGCTTGTAAATCACCGGCCTCCCTTTTCTCGTGTTCTCCCAACATCCCGCGTGAGTTTATAACGCCGGTAAACACATAGAAATGTGGTCTATTGTGTTTACGAAATAACTAAAGAAAACGACTGCATGTTGAAGAGAGCACATTGTTGTAATTTTGTGTCGATCAAGATGCGTATTCTCCTTACATTTGCATCGGATGACACGGAAAACCAATCAAAGCGGCTGAACTTGAATGAACTTGACTCGCTGCCACAGAGAAGTGAGAAAACACTCACAGGTTCAATGAAAGCGACGAAAAGTTTTAGCGCTTTGAAATTCACCAGCTGAAATTTATCAGCTGAAAGAAGAAATGTATTCAACGATCCAAAAGTACTTTGAAGGGGAAATCCAAAAAATTGTGTCCGGAATCTGCCGCCGCAAAAGTGAATATGCGAGGAAACTTTAGAAGCCTACAAACTTTGTTTTGGATTCAAAGATTGCCTTCTTGTCAGCATTTTTTCAATTGGAATAAAGGTTAGTTACAGAAACGCAGCTTCTAAATCTCTTTTCGACTTTATGTACTTACTTTGAAGCTTTCTGTGATGCCCGTACTTTTTCACATTTTCAGTGATGAATGAAAACAAAGATCATTGTTTTTTATAACCTGACAAATTGTTGGATCGTTTCATGCAAATTTTCATTGTCTGCTTGCTGACCATCCCAGTGCTTGGACATAATCAGAATTTAAACTGTATCTGCTGCAACTACAGAAATTTTGCTCTCCAAAACAAAACACGACAGCTTAAAAGGAATCGGCGTAGTTCTCCTAAAAAACAAAGCGATAGTTTTCAATTCCACTGTGAAAATCAGACTTAAGCTTATTGATAAGCTTAATCTTAGAATTTGTAGGCACATTTATAACATTCAGTTGAAGGGACACACCTTAATCCTTCAGTGGAACTCAGTTTAATTATGAAATACGAGATCGTCGATTCGATAAATTTGTATTGTATAAAACAACTACTATGCAGTCGTTCGCGGCATTTTCGCATGGTCTTTTCCAGAGGAAGGGTAAAGCATACACAACAATTCATGACAAATTATTTCTTTTTTGTGTTTAGCATTTAAATTATTTGCAAATTAGTTGGAGATTTTAAAGGCAAGGTACGTTTGATCACATTCGTATTCGTACAACAGGTCCGGATGAAAGGTACGCTTAATAATCGTTTTACGCGCGTGCCGTTTAATTTTGTTCACTTTGAGTTCTGTTCATCCGTAGAACAGGTGTGATGCATGGTACGGTTAATAACCGTATAACGCATTTTTCCGTTATTTTGATCACGTTCAGTTCTGTGCATTCGCATGACAGGTCTGATGGAAAAATACGGTTAATAATCGTCAGTTGAATCGCATCTTGCATGTGTTTCTCGTTATTTTATTTGTGAAGCTTTGCGCTTTTTTCACCCTCCAAAAACTGATGAATCTGTAAGATATTTTAATTTAGCTAATAGACTCTATAGAGTGAATTTTTTTTCCAATGACAGTTCAGTTCGCTGTAACATATATGTGGAATTTTGTTCGAATTCGCCTGATTTCCTCAAAGTCCTTTGACTCCTAGCTTTTATCAAGGAAATTCAACAATTTAAGCTTATAAAAAAATGCAAATTCACCCTGTTGAATCAACTAAGTCAATGTACGTTGTACGTGTTACTTTACACCTACCGGTACATAGATTCAGGTAGCCATTAAATTACTATAAATGTTAAAATGCATATTTTAACAGTGTTCATGGCTATGACTTCATTTCAAAGGCACCACAAGTCTCATATGATATGGTATAAGAAGTATAGTTTTAACAATATAATTACGAGCACTAAATACAAATTATTTTACTTTCAAATAAATTATATCAGTAAAGTCTCAAATAATAAATACGAATCAAACTTAACTGGGTACACTCTGCAAGAAACTTGACTGTCTTTAATTATCAATGCTTACATAAAATGTATCCTTATGTAATTAACTCAGTCATTCTGAACTCAACTTGGCTAATCTGCTCATTATTTTAACCTAAAACATTTCTAGACAAATATGACAAGTTTCTTACAGGAGCTAGCTGATTCATGTTATTCACTGAGTTTCCATATTAGGCTAAAAGTCTCTTTATCAATAGCCTGATCATCTAATTTCAGAAATCCAGTTTACCGTTTGTTATGTTCAAACAAAAACAGAAAAATATAAGCTTGAGGACCTTTGAGCTAAAGGTCTTACAGTCAGCCATCCTGTATTCATCCTGATCCAGTGTTGCAATCGACTAATGTTATTCAATTTCACGATAAAAATCCATTTAAACCAAAGCTTTACATGAATAATAATTCCTCAATTTACACTTAGACGTGTTAAAGCAATTCCTAGTTACTTTTCTTAACCAGATCTGAAGGAGACTGAAAGAAAACCTGGGAAGAGTGAGCTAGCGGTCAGCAGTTTTAGCCTAAGAGCAGGCACTTATAATAGCACTAAAAAAGTTTTGCGCAAATTTGAATGTTGGAAGAAAAGTGATGACTAAAGAACCTAACTAACAAAAAAAGTATGGATTATCTTCTTTCTAAGTGAAAGAATGAATCAGCTTACACGACACAAACTTTGGCTTATATAGCATTGACATGTAAGTCTTAGATCACTGTCTTGGCTGTTTGATATATTACACGAACATGCATGCATGTAGAAAATGTAAATGTTGTTTATAGTGGCGAGTACTTCAGTTAGCTATCCGTTTTTTCCAATTTTATATGAGCCAAAATGGCTTAAGTATTCCAAAAAATAGAGAAATTACTTAATGAGCTCGAATAGTCCAACCAGTACAAATGAACTAATAAAAATGATGGCATGGCTCAACCGGTCTGAATGTCCCAAAATGGCAACTCAGGTTAAAGTAATCCAAAGGGTCATGTGACCTAACTCAACCATTCAGAATGCCCAAAAGTGGTCAAAAGGCCAAATTTTGAATGTCCATATCTAATTCTGATTGATTTAAGATATTGACCTGAAGTGTTGGATTTTAAAATAAGACATCAGGATGCTTACTGAGACATTTTTTTGGAGATATGTTCAGATAGGGCAAATATACCCCCCTGACACCTCGGGCAAATACCTGAACTACACTGTACCTTAAACTATCCATTACCAGCCAAAATGAACAAACTGACTCAAATGAGCCAACCTCCTAAAAAAGGCTCAACCAGTCTAAACCGGTTTAGGTATCCAATCAGGTCCAATGACTATTAACTGGCTATCACAGTCTAACTAGTTAGAATGAACAAACTGACTAAAATGAGTGAACGTGCTAAAAGAACGTAAAAGAGCTCAATTGATCTAAATGGCCTGCGCTAGAGTAATCCAATAGGGACAAATGACTTCATGAGCTCAAATAGTCCAACCTATCCAAAAGAACAAACTAACACAATGATGGCAGGGCTCAAAAATCAACCGGTCTAAATGCCCTGTCCGTAAAAGTAATCCCAGTTGATAAAATTGCAAAACTAGCTTTTATAGTCCAAACGAGCAAAATGGACAAACTGACTCAAATGAGTCAATCGCTTGAAAATGGCTTAACCAGTCTAAATGTCCCGACTGGTTAAGATAATCCAAACAAGTCAAATGAAACTGGCTTTCATAGTCTATTTGAGTTAGTCCCGGTTTTTCAATCATGTTCAATTTTGTGTTTTTGCAGAACCGGTTATGGGCTGAAAATGTAAAATTAATAACCGTAAAAGTACGTTAAATAACCGTAAAAGTACGCTTAATAACCGCAAAAAGTACATTTAATAACCGTAAAAGTACGTTTAATTACCGCGAAAGTACGTTTTATAATCGTAAAAGTACGTTTAATAACCGTAAAAGTGCGTTTAATAACCGTAAAAGTGCGTTTAATAACCGTAAAATTACGTTTAATAACCGTAAAAGTGCGTTTAATAACCGTAAAATTACGTTTCATAACCGTAAAAGTGCGTTTAATAACCGTAAAAGTGCGTTTAATAACCGTAAAAGTGCGTTTAATAACCGTGAAAGTGCGTTTAATAACCGTAAAAGTACGTTTAATAACCGTAATAGTGCGTTTAATAACCGTAATAGTACGTTTAATAACTGTAAAAGTACGTTTAATAATCGTAAAAGTGCGTTTAATAACCGAAAAAGTGCGTTTAATAACCGTAAAATTACGTTTAATAACAGTAAAAGTGCGTTTCATAACCGTAAAATTGCGTTTAATAGCCGTAAAAGTGCGTTTAATAACCGTCAAAGTGCGTTTAATAACCGAGTACGTTTCTCAACCGTAAAAGTACGTTTATCAACCGTCAAAGTACGTTTATTAACCGTAAAGATGCGTTTAATAAGAGTAAAAGTGTGTTTAATGTTCTTTTACGATTATTAAACGTACTTTTACGGTTATTAAACGTACTTTTACGATTATTAAACGTACTTTTACGGTTATTAAACGTACTATTACGATTAATAGACGCACTTTTACGGTTATTAAACGTACTTTCATGGTTATTAATTTAATAAATAATAATTAGTTGATAATCGCGTTCGAAGAATCCAATCCTAATTTCGTGTTGGTTGTCCTGTGGTTTATGTGCAGTGAAATTTTAGATTTTTTGGTAGCCGGTCTTCCAAATGGCCGCCCCTATTGTTTTTTTTTTTCCAGGGGCTCATTCCCGCCGGAAGTTCCTCCGAACGCGTCTCAATAATCTCCGATTACTGCTAGTATTTAGTTAATAAACACACTTTCACGGTTATTAAACGTACGTTTACGGTTATAAACGTACTTTTACGGTTGATAAACGTACTTTTACGGTTATTCACCCTTTAAGCCCCAAGAGTGCCAAATGGCCCTACAAGACCCACTGCTTTTAAAAAAAATTGCAATTTTCTTCAATCGTGCGAACATTGCCTTAACTATCAGTTGTGATTATTGACTAGAAAGTTCTTGCAATTGAGATACCCAATAAACACAAAAAAGTCAGCGATTTTTGCAAAATATTAGCGTTTGAATTTCGACAAGAACAAAAATGACCGTTTTTAACGTAATAGAAAAGCAACAAAAATCATGTTTTTGCCTTCAGTTTTTTTTATTGAAATCATCTTTGCAAACCCAAAAGTCAACATTCGCAGCAAAATTCAGTCCTAGTCCTACCTTAGAAGTGATTTTGTTTGCTCTTATTCGTTGCCCGGGCCGAGCTACAGCCTCTCGTTCTAGTGCATCCTGGCCTTGCCTCGATTTTCAACATCACCACCGCACTGCATGCTGGGAAATAGCGAGAATTTTTGACAGGGTTCATTCCTTCCCCCACACATTTCATATTTATACTAAGTCCACAGCCACACCGACCTACCACCGAAATTTCGCGCTTGTTGTGTTCTTCAGTGGTCGCAACTTCCAAAAGATGCCGTGGTAGGTCGAGAAATTCATCCAGAGTCGAGTCCCAAGGCAACTTCGGTTTTTGGCGGCCATTTTTCCAGTTCAACGAGCAACGAGCCAAATTCGTAAACGAAGTACAACACCTAACTTCTAAACTACCTTCAAGCTTAATGATGCCCATCAGGCAGCTACTAAAGATGAAAAATGGCTGTGAACTTACCAAAAATCGCAGATGCACCACATTTAAGACTTTATTGCAATTCCACGAAGTAAAATCACAACGTCACAATGACGTTTCCAGTAAACTCGAGCCTTCAGTGTTTTAGAACAGCAGCACTTTCAAGGCAACTTCACATATGGAGTCACGAAAGCCTATGGTGCGTGTGTATGCAGGAAATCGCTCAAAAACACAAAAACCCTTGGGGCTTAAAGGGTTAAATGTACTTTTATATTACGGTTATTAAACGCACTTTTACGGTTATTAAACGTAATTTTACGGTTATTAAACGCACTTTTACGGTTATTAAACGTCCTTTCACGGTTATTAAACGTACTTTTTCGATTATTAAACGTACTTTCGCGGTTATTGAACGTACTTTTACGGTTATTAAATGTACTTTTACGGTTATTAAGCGTACTTTTACGGTTATTAAACTTACATTTTCAACCCATAACCGGTTCTGCAAAAACACAAAATTGAACATGATTGAAAAACCGGGACTAACTCAAATAGACTATGAAAGCCAGTTTCATTTGACTTGTTTAGATTATCTTAACCAGTCGGGACATTTAGACTGGTTAAGCCATTTTCAAGTCAGTTTGTCCATTTTGCTCGTTTGGATTATAAAAGCTAGTTTTGCAATTTTATCAACTGGGATTACTTTTACGGACAGGGCATTTAGACCGGTTGATTTTTGAGCCCTGCCATCATTGTGTTAGTTTGTTCTTTTGGATAGGTTGGACTATTTGAGCTCATGAAGTCATTTGTCCCTATTGGATTACTTTAGCGCAGGCCATTTAGATCAATTGAGCTCTTTTGGCACGTTCACTCATTTTGGTCAGTTTGTTCATTCTCACTAGTCAGACTGTGATAGCCAGTTAATAGTCATTGGACCTGATTGGATACCTAAACCGGTTTAGACTGGTTGAGCCTTTTTTAGGAGGTTGGCTCATTTGAGTCAGTTTGTTCATTTTGGCTGGTAATGGATAGTTTAAGGTACAGTGTAGTTCAGGTATTTGCCCGAGGTGTCAGGGGGGTATATTTGCCCTATCTGAACATATCTCCAAAAAAATGTCTCAGTAAGCATCCTGATGTCTTATTTTAAAATCCAACACTTCAGGTCAATATCTTAAATCAATCAGAATTAGATATGGACATTCAAAATTTGGCCTTTTGACCACTTTTGGGCATTCTGAATGGTTGAGTTAGGTCACATGACCCTTTGGATTACTTTAACCTGAGTTGCCATTTTGGGACATTCAGACCGGTTGAGCCATGCCATCATTTTTATTAGTTCATTTGTACTGGTTGGACTATTCGAGCTCATTAAGTAATTTCTCCATTTTTTGGAATACTTAAGCCATTCTGGCTCATAAAAAATTGGAATAAACGGATAGCTAACTGAAGTACTCGCCACTATAAACAACATTTACATTTTCTACATGCATGCATGTTCGTGTAATATATCAAACAGCCAAGACAGTGATCTAAGACTTACATGTCAATGCTATATAAGCCAAAGTTTGTGTCGTGTAAGCTGATTCATTCTTTCACTTAGAAAGAAGATAATCCGTACTTTTTTTGTTATTTAGGTTCTTTAGTCATCACTTTTCTTCCAACATTCAAATTTGCGCAAAACTTTTTTAGTGCTATTATAAGTGCCTGCTCTTAGGCTAAAACTGCTGACCGCTAGCTCACTCTTCCCAGGTTCTCTTTCAGTCTCCTTCAGATCTGGTTAAGAAAAGTAACTAGGAATTGCTTTAACACGTCTAAGGGTAAATTGAGGAATTATTATTCATGTAAAGCTTTGGTTTAAATGGATTTTTATCGTGAAATTGAATTACATTAGTCGATTGCAACACTGGATCAGGATGAATACAAGATGGCTGACTGTAAGACCTTTAGCTCAAAGGTCCTCAAGCTTATATTCTTCTGTTTTTGTTTGAACATAACAAACGGTAAACTGGATTTCTGAAATTAGATGATCAGGCTATTGATAAAGAGACTTTTAGCCTAATATGGAAACTCAGTGAATAACATGAATCAGCTAGCTCCTGTAAGAAACTTGTCATATTTGTCTAGAAATGTTTTAGGTTAAAATAATGAGCAGATTAGCCAAGTTGAGTTCAGAATGACTGAGTTAATTACATAAGGATACATTTTATGTAAGCATTGATAATTAAAGACAGTCATGTTTCTTGCATAGTGTACCCAGTTAAGTTTGATTCGTATTTATTATTTGAGACTTTACTGATATAATTTATTTGAAAGTAAAATAATTTGTATTTAGTGCTCGTAATTATATTGTTAAAACTATACTTCTTATACCATATCATATGAGACTTGTGGTGCCTTTGAAATGAAGTCATAGCCATGAACACTGTTAAAATATGCATTTTAACATTTATAGTAATTTAATGGCTACCTGAATCTATGTACCGGTAGGTGTAAAGTAACACGTACAACGTACATTGACTTAGTTGATTCAACAGGGTGAATTTGCATTTTTTTATAAGCTTAAATTGTTGAATTTCCTTGATAAAAGCTAGGAGTCAAAGGACTTTGAGGAAATCAGGCGAATTCGAACAAAATTCCACATATATGTTACAGCGAACTGAACTGTCATTGGAAAAAAAATTCACTCTATAGAGTCTATTAGCTAAATTAAAATATCTTACAGATTCATCAGTTTTTGGAGGGTGAAAAAAGCGCAAAGCTTCACAAATAAAATAACGAGAAACACATGCAAGATGCGATTCAACTGACGATTATTAACCGTATTTTTCCATCAGACCTGTCATGCGAATGCACAGAACTGAACGTGATCAAAATAACGGAAAAATGCGTTATACGGTTATTAACCGTACCATGCATCACACCTGTTCTACGGATGAACAGAACTCAAAGTGAACAAAATTAAACGGCACGCGCGTAAAACGATTATTAAGCGTACCTTTCATCCGGACCTGTTGTACGAATACGAATGTGATCAAACGTACCTTGCCTTTAAAATCTCCGACTAATTTGCAAATAATTTAAATGCTAAACACAAAAAAGAAATAATTTGTCATGAATTGTTGTGTATGCTTTACCCTTCCTCTGGAAAAGACCATGCGAAAATGCCGCGAACGACTGCATAGTAGTTGTTTTATACAATACAAATTTATCGAATCGACGATCTCGTATTTCATAATTAAACTGAGTTCCACTGAAGGATTAAGGTGTGTCCCTTCAACTGAATGTTATAAATGTGCCTACAAATTCTAAGATTAAGCTTATCAATAAGCTTAAGTCTGATTTTCACAGTGGAATTGAAAACTATCGCTTTGTTTTTTAGGAGAACTACGCCGATTCCTTTTAAGCTGTCGTGTTTTGTTTTGGAGAGCAAAATTTCTGTAGTTGCAGCAGATACAGTTTAAATTCTGATTATGTCCAAGCACTGGGATGGTCAGCAAGCAGACAATGAAAATTTGCATGAAACGATCCAACAATTTGTCAGGTTATAAAAAACAATGATCTTTGTTTTCATTCATCACTGAAAATGTGAAAAAGTACGGGCATCACAGAAAGCTTCAAAGTAAGTACATAAAGTCGAAAAGAGATTTAGAAGCTGCGTTTCTGTAACTAACCTTTATTCCAATTGAAAAAATGCTGACAAGAAGGCAATCTTTGAATCCAAAACAAAGTTTGTAGGCTTCTAAAGTTTCCTCGCATATTCACTTTTGCGGCGGCAGATTCCGGACACAATTTTTTGGATTTCCCCTTCAAAGTACTTTTGGATCGTTGAATACATTTCTTCTTTCAGCTGATAAATTTCAGCTGGTGAATTTCAAAGCGCTAAAACTTTTCGTCGCTTTCATTGAACCTGTGAGTGTTTTCTCACTTCTCTGTGGCAGCGAGTCAAGTTCATTCAAGTTCAGCCGCTTTGATTGGTTTTCCGTGTCATCCGATGCAAATGTAAGGAGAATACGCATCTTGATCGACACAAAATTACAACAATGTGCTCTCTTCAACATGCAGTCGTTTTCTTTAGTTATTTCGTAAACACAATAGACCACATTTCTATGTGTTTACCGGCGTTATAAACTCACGCGGGATGTTGGGAGAACACGAGAAAAGGGAGGCCGGTGATTTACAAGCTTTCCAAGCGAGTCAAGTTCAGCCGCTTTGATTGGTTTTCCCGCAGCATTCGATGAATGTATTAATGGGGTGAGGAGAATAAGCATCTTGATCGGCCAAAAATTATAACAAAGCGCTCTCTCCATAGTTATTTCATAAAAAGCAATAGACCACATTCTTCTATGGGTTCAATGACGTTATAAACCCAGGCGGGATGAAAAAGCACGGCTCGTGATTTACAAGCTTTTCGAATGTTCTCCCAAGCGGTTTTTAATAGCACCGGTAAACGCATAGAAAATGCGGCCTATTGCTTAATACAGTTTCCAGTGTTTGAAACGATAAATTATTGATAAAAAAACTTGGCTGCATTTCGGTCGAATGTATAAAAAACGTAACTGTGATATCTTGCGTCGCCGCAGCTCAGCAAATGCAACTGTGTTTTTAGCCTATTTAAACAAAATAAAAATAAAACTGAAGAAGAAATTGGCTTAAATTACGCGACTTTTAGCCACAAGCGGTTCGAAAAAAAAAAGAAGAAGAAAAGAAAGAAAGAAAAAAAAAACAAGGGAAAAGAAAACTAAATATCGCGTCACCTGGATTTGAACTCGCGATCTCTATCAAGTGCCGGTCTTGTAGCCGAGCGCACTACCACTGTACCACTGGTCGGCACACTGATACATGTCTTAAATTTTAATATTTAAGTCGTCTCTATGTTGACTGGCAGTTTTGCCAACTTTTTGTTTGTTTTTCTCTGCTATTTCT
This sequence comes from Cladopsammia gracilis, assembly GCA_022457155.1. Classification (NCBI taxonomy): domain Eukaryota; kingdom Metazoa; phylum Cnidaria; class Anthozoa; order Scleractinia; family Dendrophylliidae; genus Cladopsammia; species Cladopsammia gracilis. The sequence continues at coordinate 782,139 of JAJGOT010000369.1, forward strand.
TTCAAATAAACATTAACTTTCAAAAGAAAACGGCCTTTCTGGGACGGCACATATCTCCCTTTTTCCATGGTGAAATACGAACCGCGAATCTTGGAGTTTTATTCGTCCGGCCACTTTCAATTGAATCCTTCGCCGGCCGTAAATCGTGGAACTGAATTTGGTCATTGCCGTGGAGTTATATTTCGTTGTGTAAAGTTGATCTTCCTTAATTTTGTAGGCATTTAAAACAGTAAACATACAGGTGCTTGTTTTATTTTATCATTGGAAGCGGACATTAGTTTTAATAGTGCAACAGTGGATTTCAACAGTGACAACAGTTCCTCAAGTCGACACTCGATCGCCCTGTGATGCTTCGCGACTCCGCAGAACTTTTTCAAAATGCTAGTTGTTTCGAAAAAAAAACTCAGTCGTTAACTTGCTCAATGGAAAGGTTAAGAGGAATAGACTTCACATTAATACTATTTTTAAAGAAATGCTCATCCGTTTCTTAATATCATCCCTCTAGAATCTTTCCTGTAATGGCGGCCGCATTCGGGACAATCTCTCTCGATCCAACTTTGGTACATATACGAGTAATAACCTGAAAGCGCGCCACATACCGTTATTATGCGTACTTTTTCAGGTTATTATGCGTATTTTACACGCATAATAATCGTAAGTGGCGTCTTTGTAGGTTAATATTCTTAAAAAACAACATTTTACGGTTAATATACTACTTTGACGCCTAAAGTACGGATAATAACCGTAAAACACCGTATGGTACGAATATTATCCTGAACTCCAAAAACATTTTGACACTCCAGGAACAATTTGACTCCTGTTTCAGTTTTTTATAGCGGAGCACTTGCCAGGCCGAAGGCCTGGCTGCGCAGCACCATATTCATAGAACCTGTGTCCGTCATTTTTCATGGTCATGGCTAGCGGAATGTTTCGCGGGCGCGCCTCCGTGACATGTGTCAGTCGCGCAAGTGTGGCGCGGCTACACAGTCGTCAGCTCTGTAAACATTAAAAAAGTTGGATCTTTCGCAGTGTTTAGTGGAGCAGTAAAGTCGTTACTTCCCTGCATTCTTTCGCGGTTTGCTACTCAAGACAGGGATACTAATTAAGGGATACTCAGAAATCGCTTTAGTGGAAAAAGAAGAGCTTTCGGGGATAAAATCTTGCTTCGAGGAACCCTCATACGTTTTTATCAATGCAGGAGCAATACGGGGGATGCCTTGTTTTTATTACGGATTTCAGAACCGAAGAAGCGGAGTTTTAATGAATTTCCAAGCAGTTCAGTGACTTAGAGGTAAAATAAATCACATTTTTCAATGGGAATTTATGTTGATATCAATTTTTGATTGACTTTTCCTTTGTGTTTTTGAGACATGTTTATGAAACGTGCTCAAATTAAGTCGTGCTGTTATCTTTAATTTCATCGAGGACAGCTTTGCTTTGATGCGCTGTAAATCGTACATGTTTTACTTTTATACATAAACTAATGAAGATTTGAATCAAATTTTTCGAAAGAAGATTTTGTTGTCCATTTTTATGTGTTTGTTCATTCATTAGATAGATTGAAAAGCAATTTTATAAACAAAACAAGACTTTGATTTTATAGTACAGTTCTATCTTCACTCGCATCGCCTTATGCAAATATGTTTGTGTATTTTTGCAATTTTGATTTCCAAATCAGTTTCTCGGGCAATTTTTGGCAAACAAAAACTGTATTTTATTCGGAAAGTAGTCGTACCTGTAATTCTAGACGGAGAAAAGTTGTTTTTGTGAACTTTTCTACGGTCTAAATGTACTGTGCAGACGGTCGGGTAATAAGCTTACTGTTTTTTGAGAATTGCTAAAAATGAAAAATAGCCCGGTCGTCAATCTTAATTCTTGTGCTTCCGACCTTTCACCTTAGTTAAGTTTCACCTTAGTTAAGCTTGTTCATAGTGCTTCGCTGTTAGGCTCTGCCTATCTATATATATTAGAATAAGTCTACCCCAAGTACTCTCTCCTATACGCTCAGGTAAACGTCCGATGCAAAACCCTTCAAATCGCTCAAATTCGCCGTTTTCAGCTACAGGAACGACAACACACAACATTTCAGGTAAAAATACGTTATCTTGATTTTATTTATGAATATTCATCACAGAATATTACGATAAGTGAACCTTTTCGATATTCCCATACATTTCCTCTAAATTTTAAAATACGAACAGTCACACAGTTTGTGTGGGCCCCCTGTGTGCTACCATGTACCTAAATCCAATAATGGCAATGATTCACTATTCCAAAATAGAACAAAAGGCAAAGTCCTTACTGCCTTTTCGTTCGCGTGATCGGTAACTTAAGATCAAAAGTTCATAAAATGATAACATACCATGAAAACTCAAAAGCCATTCATTTAATAAATTCAACCTACTAATTACTCCTTTCCTCAAAAAGAAAAAAAAATCTTGAATCTTTGAAGATCAATTAAGCCGTCTCGGACACATCCACTTAAAAACACGTAATCGAAGCACAAAGTCTCAATCGCGTTTTAGGTGAACTTTATTATTTTATTTGACCATGTTGCAATGTTTCAATCAAGATGAAACTTTGAGACAATGTTGTTCATATTATAAAGAAACGACCATAAAAGATTAAAAAAATCTATCTCGCGGTTTTTGAAATATATAGAAAAGTGCTAAAACTACAATATCAAGGGCTCAGTCAAAAAAATACGGTTTCCTATAGAAAATCGAATCTCCAAAACTAAAACGAGAAACGCTTTCAAACTTTCATAGTTTCATCTCATATACTAAACACACATTTTGGCGTAAATTTGAGATTGAAAATTTAAACTTTTATAAGCTTAATTGAGGAACTGGTAGATGTGCTCATACACATGCAAAATCACAAGTTCGAAATGTTTTTCTGATTTACTCAAAATCGGCTTGACAAAAAGTTTCTAGTTTTCAGATATTTTGTTTGCCATATGTCATAGTTTATCGTAATAGTTTTGATTTTTCTAGATGCCATCGCAATCGCTCGGAATTTAGACTCAAGTGATTTCAATGTTTCTCGTTTATCTCCGCAATTTTAAATCTAATTTACAAAATTGTTACACTCTTATAAACTTCAAACTTTGTACAATATTTTGTATAAGTTTCGTACTAATTCGATAAAGGAAAGTTAATTAAACGGCCGCTCAAAAATGGTAGGTGCGGCTACACGGAAACTGGAGGGAAACACCTCAATACACGCAATTTCGCGATCGGATTTTACGAGATAATTTGGACTTTCACTACATTGCTCGGTTTGAATGCTTTTATTTCGCAATTGTTACCTTCTTTTATCTAACTTCTGTAAGTTTTCATTAAAGACAATATGATTAGAATAGCTCAGTTTAAGCTTTCGCACTGCTATGAATGAATTACGCTCGACTTTTCTTTTATACAAAAATTTGAAAAGTTTTTAAAGTTAATCTTCAGCTTTTCATGGCTTCGCTGTGGGCAAGAACATTTCTCTGTCCTCACCAGAAGCAAACACAACAGCCGTTTATTCTACCGAGAGGCATAAACTAATATAAATAAGTTCACTTTGCAAAGTAAGTTCTTTTGTTTATGACTGAAAAAGTTGTGAAGATTACCGAGTTAATTTAGGTTTTGCACACGTTGTGTCAGGTAAATAGTACATATTTCTTCGTTGATTCTTTTAAGATACCTCGTCCAAGCATTAATTTAGCGTGTTTCCGGATCTTTTTATCTCAGCCATAGTGAAACTTTGCTGGTTTTCTTCATTATTTTCTTCATTTGTGTTGTTAAATATTTATCTGGCCAATAAAATTCACATTTGCTTTGGTAGCGTTCGTCCGGGTCCATATTTAACGAGAAAATTCAATAATACCAGGGCTCATAAGCTTAAAACAACAGTGATACTACGACACAATCCGGGCGGAATCGTAGAGACCGTAGAATGAGCCAGGCTCGATTTCAGCCGTTTGAGAGAGTCTTGTTTTCAGATCCTCCTCCCAACAACAGTAGTATGCGCGAAGAAACGCGGGCGCACTAAACGCCTGGAAATCGAGCCTAAGAGTGAGCAGGCAAGATCGTAAACTTCCGCCCGCTCCTGGAACCAATCATATTGCATGATTCGCAGAATTCCGCCGGCTCGCGCTCTAAGGAAAAATAAGACACGCTAAGTGTTTACCATTTGCACGGGAAAGCCGGTTGGTCCACGGTTTGTGTAAATGGTAAGCAAAACTCCAGAAAGGGAAATTCCGTTTGAGATTGGCGTGTACCATTTACCATTGACACCAGAGACCACGCTTACTCATCAAAATTGGCGCAGGGCTTGGAACTGGTAGATAAAAGCAAAGAGTACACACATTTCCGTTCGGAAATTCCGGTTGGGAATTTTGGACTACCTTTCAAGAAATCCCGTTTTCTCCGGACATTTTCCGTTTGGGAAGACCAAATTAGCCTTTCCATTTACATTCCAACCGAAATTTCCGGATTTTGGAGGTAAATGGTAAACATTTACCGCTATTACACTCTTCTGAGCACGCGCTGTAAAACAATTCCAAAAACATAGATTTGGGAGATGATTGTCGTATAATAAACAATTTATTCGGCGAAAAGTTATGTGATACGGCCTATCATTTTTACTCGTTGGTTATTATTTTTCTAGCCTTTAACCTGACTCGTAAAAATACCCAGCTGTATACATAACTTACGCTGAATAACCTTTATGTATTACCTTTTCCGTACAGCCAATGTAAGCATATGGGCAAGAAATCTTGGTCAGCGGACAAGTTGATAAATGGGCCTGTACAAAGGCAAACAAAAGATGATAACATCACGCCTTACAAATAATGACAAAACTTTCATGTGTACATAACAATGCATGGATGTCAGTTTAGAATCCATATCAACCAAGCCTATTTTCCACATGGCTCATTTTCCTTTATTCTCCCAGGTGAGGTCACGGCCACACTAATCACGTTACGGATAATTATTTTACTGACGGGCGGTAAAAATTCTTATTTTCCACCCAGCTCGGTTTTCTTTGTTCTTTCAGGGAAGTATATTCCATAACCCCGTTCATTACGTAAGGGTTATCTTTAGGCACCTCGTGGATAAATCACGTATCCACGAGGTGCCAAAAAATAACCGGCTTATATTCCACATGGGCGAGGTTGACTCCCCAATGACAAACAAACGTTTTTGTGTAATGCGTATATCGGAATGCCTTTGTATGTGTGGAGAACAATAGAATAAAAATGCTGAACGTACGCACTGGGATTCCCACGTAGTAAATAGGCCATTTCCGAGATGCCTTTAGCCTCTCTATCAAAGCGAGGCTAGGTGCGAAACCTTTCAAATAAAAAAAATACATGTAATCGCATTCAGGAGATTCTGTTTTTATAATTTTCAAAACCGTGGTGACGAGTGCTATAAATTGGTGAAACATTTTAAAAATAAATATTGCGTGACGCATCAACCCCCCCCCCCCCCCCTCCCCATGATTTCAAGACTAAATCGAAGTGAAATTTTTCTAGTTCCTTTAATAACTGCTTTGATTTTGCCATGTATTAGTTTTTCCCGGCTTCATAGTTTTTTCAAAGTGTTGTCGTAAATACACAATTTTGTTTCATGCAAATGTTTATGCACGTTGTTCATGTTTTGTTTTCATGCAAGTGTGAAATGTAATTCGATCGCGCGCTGTTTTTCTTGATCATGAATCCAGAGTATTTTTTCTAAATGAAACTCATATTTTCTTGAATGAAAATGTATTTCCCTTGAATAAAAGAGTTAAACGCTTATCAGAATTCAGTGATTTTCTGCTTTCGGAAGGCTTAGCGATTTATTTATCCTAATTGCAGCGCTAGCGTCTGCGAATTATATCATAAACATCACAAAATAATATTTAAATTCAGCAACCTACTTTATTATATCTAGTGTTTTCTAAAATTTCCGACTTTTCCTGTGTATATAGAATGCCATTCTTATCCGTAAAGATGATTCGCGTAATGTTTTCGCGAATCAAAAATATCTTGAATGCAAACTTTATTTCAGAAAGCGTTATTTAATTTAACTATATTTACTAGCGTGCCTCTACCGTGATTATTGGCTTCATGAAGAAAACATTCGAACAATTTTGATCGCAATTTGCACAGGAAACGAATTCTCCAGTTGAAAGTTTTATTCAAATATCTACTAGTTTAGTCTCAAGAGCAAAACGCGTCAAATTATCGCATCAAGGAAACTGTCGGCCACGCAAATTTGTTCAGCATCTGGCGAATTTCTCGCTCGACCGATTGTGGTCAAGTTTTCTAAATATTTCTCACAAGCCACTAATAAGACAAAGAAACAGTCTATGAAATGTTTCTTACAAAGTAAATGGACATTAAAAACTGTGACTTTCTTTACCGTAGTTTTCCAGAATGCTTGAAAATTCTTAGTAAAGTCTGCCGCTTCGAGTATAAATTCTGAAAGAAGACACGTCCTCACTTGTGCCAAATTTCATCGCTTTCAGCTCTCAAACCACCACTACAAAGGCATAAAAATCTTCTAAAGGACTTTTTCTTCGATTTCGAAGTCTTAAAAGGCGTGCTTTCATTCCGGTTATGCAAAATGAACGTCTACAAAATGGAAGCGTGGAGTTCACGAGCGGCCATATTTGTTAGAAATCTGATAGTCTTCTCTGAGTGAACATTCGATTCGGGGCCATTCGAAGCTATCCTCGACTAACGTTGAACAACCGACGAGGTTGCGAAGCTATCCTCAACAAACGTTGAACAACCGACGAGGTTCCGAGAAAAAAAGAAGCGAAGATCGGGCAATATCGGATCGAAATCGGCAGAGTTCGTTGTGGGCTCGGATTCTATTGTTACACTCACTCACTCACTCACTCACTCAGCAGCACAGCATAGTAGCTTACGCCTTCTAAAGGCAGTAAGCTACAAAAATGCTGCCGATCTCGATTTAAGTTAGTAAACACCTCAACACAATTTTACTTTGTAATTTAAAAACCCATCCATGTCACCGGGAAAATCAAGAAAGTAGCAGATTATATAAACTGGGGCGTGTGTGGGGGTGGGGGGGGTGGGAGGGGGCAGTTGGAGAGAGCCGGAAGAGCGGTTATTTGAGGTGATTACCCATTTTCATAAACAAGGCCGAGTAGCCTTTAAGATAAGAAAAGGAATTAAGAGTAGTTCTCTGAGAAAGTGGTGCAAAGTTGGAAATGAAAATTTTTACCCCCCCCCCCCCCCCCCCCCTCATTTTTTGTGTGGAGGTAGGTTACCTGGGGGATGAACAAAAGCAACCATATTAGGGTCAGCAGATGTATCGTTTCCATGGTAACCGCGATTGATCATGCCAGCCTCAGGCCCATGTTTTGATCAAAAATTTCACTCTCTAGTGGTAAACGTTTCGGAGTCTCGTTCTCGGGTGCGTGGAAACTAATTCAAATGAAATTCTATCAGAGAGTAGAGCCATCCTCATAGTTTATAAAACTTGCTGTTAGTGTATTTTGTTCTATATTAACAAGGAGAAAATGGTCGCTCTACAATGTTTCATGTCAGCCACTTTGACAAACAGCAGAATCAAGGACAACTATTTTCACAATTTCTTTCAAAGTGCTCTTTTCCCAGGTAACAAATTATCAGCAGAACTTACAAACATTTTGAAGTTTCTAAATATCATAAAATCTTTTTGGGGAAAGCTATTTTATGGCCATGGGAGTTGAACACATTTGAGGCAAATTTGACAAAACTACAAAATTGGCCATTTTGAAGCTTAATTATTCAGCGAATTATTTCGCCCCAAAAGACTTTAGAGAGACCGTTTAAGCGCCAAAAGTATTTATTACTATCTTGTCTGCTAACTATGTTTGATATATGAGGTTTCTGCGACTAAATTTATTGAATTTTAAATTGATACAAAGCCTACCTTGTATAAGGTTTGGTAATTTCTACAGCGTGCTTTTATCGCGCAAGTCTCTCGGTCGGTCGCACCATTTTCTTGGCCAAATCTAGCAGACTCTAGCAGACAGGTCACAATCGTTTCCCCCATCGAACATCCACTTTAGAGTGGTTTAAAGCACAGACGGTGGATCATTAGTCTGCAACAGGCAGTTGCGCTTTTCGTGGTTTCTGCCACCCATGGCGGAATAAAATTAATCAGTACAATCCATCCAGAGAGTAAAATAAATGCATCACTAACACTGCAGTAAGCAAATACTAGTCTGTAACCAATCCAGAATAAAATAATCGGCTTACATCGACTCGTGGATCGACTTAATTGAGAAGTGCGAGAAGTTGTTGTCGAGCAAACGTGCAGACCGGAAATACAAGGAGCAATAATTTAAATTACTGCTGACCGGATGTCAGCCTAGTTGTTCTTATTTTTTTCTGGTTTTGTCTATTTTTTTTATTTGTTCCGTTAGAGTGATATCTCACGGGTACAGCGATATAAAGAATTGACTTTTGATGTAGTAATATTGACTCCTTTTGCAATGGGGAAAGAACATAAAAGAAATGCGCGTATATTGCTTTTGCGTAACACAATAATTCTCTCCCACTTTCATTGGTTATATTTGTTACTGTTATAAAATAAATGCTTTTCGATAACAATTACTGGAATTCAGATGGCAAAGTGCAAGCAAGGAGTGTTGTTGTTTATTTTTCATTCTTACATTCACATCAGAAGTTACAAAGTTAGAACTGAGATACTATTCTTCATTCCTACGCTCAATTAATAGATGGGCCGGGAAAGACGAACAGTCGACTATACCCTTTGGTCCTAAAGCAAATTGCTTGGTACTGACCCAAATTTTCCTCTTTTGTATGTTATGTTATTTTTCGTTTCTTTTTTCTATCGTTTTTTGTTATTCCGAATTATTGTTTTATTTATTTATTTATTTATTTATTTATTTATTTATTTATTTATTTATTTATTTATTTATTTTATTCCTTGGGGGGGGGGGGGGGGGGGGGGGACCGATACGGAAGACCTAAACGGAAGTAAATGTGCACCAGAAAAAAAAATGCATCCAGAAAATTTGCATATTGCAGAACGCAGGTAAATATTCTGTCGGGACAATTAACATTCAAATCCCAAAGGGGAGATTTGTGAATGCAGCTGAGGAAACAACATAGCACTTAGTGAATGTGACAGGGATATTTCTAAGCACATGCAATGCTATGGATTTCGAAAAAACCGGGATGAAATCCGCGACGAGATGGATCTGATTCTTTGCCGTGTAGGTGAATTAATGGAATATTTCAGGGCGTGCCAGGAAGAAAGAAGGCGACATACGTCAATGCCCTGTTCAGTCCTTTATCTGCAAACCCATGCAGCTACCATAAAGGCCTGCGCCAGTAGAATTTTTCCTTATCGTTCACAGGCAATGTCGCGTTGATTCTAAAGGATCCCGTATTTACTTGAAACTTGGATTCGCCTCGGGGTGGGGACTCCAATATAAAAATGTGTTGATTGGTACCGCTTAGAATGCTAAAATCTAAAATGACCTCCGTTAGAATATGAGATGTGTTGTGTTAGGTAACAAATAACAAACAAATCTGTGAGCCACACCCATCAAACAAGATTCTGGTACCTTTAAGGGTATTTTTCGAAAATTTACGACAAGCACCACCATCATTTTTATATGGGAGTAAACCCCCCACCCCGGCCGGGGTATTTGGTTTTTGGTATGACTGTATTTCAGTGAATAGACCAACATAATTCAAACCCCAGTCCTCGATTCCTTGACGAAACTGTAGTTTTGGAAACACATACTTTTCAATTATAGCTATCGAAAGCTCTTTTTCTCGTAAAAGCCTGTAGAGTATTTAACAATTAGTTCATGCATCAGCGTGCGTATGTCGAGATATTGAGCACGCGGGAAGTTTGGAGAGCACGAAAGAGGCGTAAGAGTTGCACGAGGCCCAGCCTCGTGCAACTCTAGCCTCTTGAGGGCTCTCCAAACTTTCCAAGTGCTCAATATCTCGACATACGCACAGCTGCAGCATGAACTAATTGTTTTATAACATTATCAATGCGGTGTTTCTCGAGGTGTTAGTTTGAGAAACACCGCATTGATAATGTTATAAAACAATTAGTTCATGCTGCAGCTGTGCGTATGTCGAGATATTGAGCACTTGGAAAGTTTGGAAATTTTGTATTCTGTATTCAATTATGTGTTTAATATTCAACTTTTATTCAACATTCAACACATTATTCAACATTCAACACATTATTTAACATTCAACTATTCATTTAACATTCAACTATTCATTTCATATTCAACTATTCATTTAACATTCAACTATTCATTTAACATATTCAACTATTCATTTAGCATTCAACTATTCATTCAACATTCAACTTTTCATTCAACATTCAACTCGCCATTTAACATTCAACTTTCATGAGCCCTCACTATTTCTAGCCAGTGACACATAGCAGGAGAGGACGGGTAACCAAGCCTTCAGCCGTAGGCAAGCAATCTTTTCTCTTGCCCGCGCGTTTGCTGCTTTTATACTTCATTCGGTGAACTATGGAGGAAAATTTGCGAAGATTATCAAACTGCTTGAACAAGGCGAGCGAAGTAGTACAGGAACTTGTATCAAATGGCAGTCACAATGTAGCTGGTGCTATAAATATTGACGAGGCTACAACAAGCACAAACACAGGCATGACATCGGTTGGATAAGCCGTTAGTAGAGCTGGAGCAATGATGCACCAGTCTACCGCCAGAGGTTTGTAGTCACGTTTAAACAGTCGAGAACGCCTTCGAGCCTCTTCGTCCAATAGCTCTGCTCCCACAAAGTCTAAGCGAGCGAAAGTTGAAAGTAATAAGGTATTCGAGTTTGTTTTGGTGCGGTTTGACGATGAGAATGATGACGATGTTAATTCCGATACTATGTTAACCGATGAAAATACTGTATTAGGAGGCTTTATAAGTCTTAATACTTCTGCCAATGAACTAGCCGTGAGAAAGGCGCTATCTGATGCTACACAGATGAAGTATCCGGCCGTGGCAAGTCAGGACTTGGTATTCCTTAAGGCAAACAGAAGAAGACTTACACAACCAGTGAACTGTCACGAATACTCCTTTAAACAAGTAAAATCACTCGCTGGTCAAGGGGCAATTTACGTCAGACTGAAACATGGCTTTAGTTTTCTCCTAGATAATCAAGGTTCAGATAGTAGTAGCTTGCATGATTATGAAATCAGCAACCACACACACAGAGTAGACCAATATCCACTCTACAACCAACAGAAGGCCCACAGGCAAATGACAACCACACAGCGAGTGGACCAATACCCACCCCACAAGCAACAGAAGGCCCACAGGCAGACGACAATCACACAGAGAGTAGACCAATATCCACCCCACAACTAACAGAAGGCTCACAGGCAGACGACAATCTGTATACAGTCACTGGAGACAGCAATCTGAATGCAGTTGCTGCAGTAAACTTGGCACTCTGGAAACAGCTGTAGCACAATGCATTAGCATCTGTGAGAACAATAATGTGGGAAATCCTGTGGAGATACTCAAGTGTGCACAAAAGTACATTTTGCAGGGTCGTCCATTGGATGTAAATTCACCAGAACAGCCACTCGATGGTGAAACTAATTTTGTGAGTATAGACCGATTTAATGTTTTAAATACAGCTGTAGAAGAATTTAAAGACATTGAAAATCCAAGACTCACTCTGGAAGTTTCCTTCTATGGGGAAAAGGCCTGTGATGCTGGGGGTCCCAGGAAAGAATTTTTTCGACTGTGTCTTAAAGAAATACAGCAAAGGTATTTTGAAAATGGACTGCGCGAACTCATGGCCAAAGAATATGAGTTTGTTGGAACTATTATGGCAATGAGTATTCTTCAGAATGGTCCCATTCCACGGTTCATTCATGAGGAAATTTTGCAGGAGATTTTTTCAGATGATATCTCAAGGCCATGCATTGCAGAGCTTCGAAAAGGATTCATGAAACTTGGTCTTTATGAGATTGCAAAAAGTCTTCCTCTCTTTATTCATCTGATGCGCCCAAATGAAGCAAGTCGACTCTCCAGACGACAGCTCGTCCTACTTCTCAAGCAAATGGTGTCATATTCTTAGACCTTAAAAAGGCTTTCGACACCATGGATCACGAAATTTTGTTGGACAAACTGAAACAATATGGTGTATGCCAAGTAAGCCTAAATTGGTTTACTTCATACCTTACAGATAGAACACAAAAAACATTTGTCGATGGTGTGCTGTCAGATAGCTGCACAATTAAATGCGGAATACCACAGGGTTCTATTCTTGGGCCACTACTATTTATTGTTTACATAAATGATCTTCCATCTTGTAACCTCTTCTCTAAAGTGCGGATGTATGCAGATGATACTAGTTTAACTGTTGTACATGCTGATGAGTACATTCTGGAGCAACAAATGAATCATGATCTACATGAAATACATACATGGCTAATAGCGAATAAACTTAGCCTAAATGTGGTAAAGACAAAATATATGATTGTAGCTAGTCAATATAGGATAAAACACCTTCAGCACCATTTTAATATTCATGTCGATCACAAACCCCTTGTAAGGGATAAGACATATAAATATCTTGGTGTTGAAATAGATCAATCATTAACTTGGAGAGATCATGTAGATAAAATTGCTAAGAAAACCTCTGGATGGATTGGCGTTCTGAGACGTGTAAGGCATCTCTTACCTTATCATACATTAATTATGATGTACTACTCCCTTGTACTACCATATTTCGATTATTGTAGTATAGTGTGGGGGAGTTGTGGGAAAGGGATGTGTAACAGACTCCAGACCCTCCAAAACAGAGCTGCCAGGGTGATAACCTCCTCTAACTACGATAGACGATCAGTTGAGATACTGGATGAACTTGGGTGGGATAATCTTGAAACACGAAGGACAAGACAACTAGCCATAATAATGTATAAATTGAAAAATGGAAATGTACCTGATCATTTGGCTCAAATTTTTAATAGTACAAACTCTATGTATTCTTACAATCTAAGAAACTCAACATATAATTTATTTGTACCAAGACCGTATACTGAGTCTGGGAAAAATAGCTTCCACTATAGAGGGGCAGTTCTCTGGAATAGTCTATCAAATACTACTAAAGGGCAGACAAGCCTGAAATCGTTTTTATCATATTTGTAATTTAGTATAGTTTTAATGACCATTTTTATTTTTTATTGCATGATTATATTATTGCACGGCTCTCTGAAAGAGCATTTTTATGATGAGATTCCGTGAATAAATAAAAATGATTGATTGATTGATTGATTGAATCATTCTCTGAGGATGGAACAAATGCACGCAAGTATGAAAATGATGTCTATGCTGCATTCTCAAAGTATGTGCGAGAAGCTGCAAGTGGTAGAAGAGATACAGTCACTCTGGGCAGCATTCTACAGTTTGTAACAGGTCTGGATGAAGAACCTCCTCTTGGATTTGGATTACAACCTGGCATTCAATTTGTTGCTGCACCTAAGGAGCTAAAGTGGTCCTTTATTCCTAAAGCTAACACATGTAGTGTAACAATGTTGTTACCGAGGGGCTCCCATGATCGTCCTTTTGCCAGCTGAGGCGGACCTTTTTGAAGTTTATGATGCTGCCTTTTCCAATAACTACTTTGGACTTGCATGAGGCAACTGTACATTGCTATTTGTATTCACTTTGCTAGAAGTAAATAGGTTTTGTCATATGATGAAATTTGGCTTATATAGTGACGATTCTTTGCTACAAACATTTAAAGATAAGGCATGGATTTATAAACTGTTTTAAAATGGTGATACCCCTGTAATTTCATTTTATGAATGCAAGTGTTGAGTCTGTTTATGTGGAGAACCCAAAGTTGGATAGCTTAGCTTAGTAGGGTCCAAGGGGGTTGTGGGGTCCCTGAAGCCTGATTTTTTAGCCCTGGAGCCCCATTAATGTTTTCCTCAGGACAATGTCTATAGCCCAGAGCCATTAAAAAGCCCAATTTTTGTTGTCTTGGAGCTCTGGAGCCCCCCTTTTTTGGCCTTGGAGCCCTGGAGCACTGCTGTTTTGGGCCTGGAATCCTAAAACCCTTTAGGAACCTGCTTAGTGAAGGGAGATTGTTACTGTCAGTTCTGCCTAGAGCTTTGAATATTGTGTAGATACGATTTCTTAGCATGTGCTAAAAGATACATGTACATACTGCAGCATTTCAACCCTTTCCACATCAAAGAAGTGTCTAGTTGAAAGGATTGTGACACGGATCTTGCAGGTGTTAAGGTCTTTTTAAGCCTTCGCCTCCCATTATCAAACACTCGTTCTCCTCTTTATATTATATTGTCCAGGTTTTGTTTGGACAATTTGTTGCATGTATATTATGTATATTATGAAGACATTTTAAATTTGATTCCTCTTGTGACCTGTATATAATGGATGAGGCATTGATTTTGTGAGCCACTAGTCGCCATTGTACCTTTAAATTTAAATGACATCAAGTTTCAAGAGAGTCGGGGAGGTCAGGTACTGACTGAGCAAACTTATTATACTTAGAAAACTCCTATTCACTTCTTTCTAGTGGATGTTTATTTTTAAGCTTTTACTGCAATAAATTATTATAATTGTTCATGTTAATGTATGGTTGGTCCTCATCTTAAAGCAATGACATGAGAAATGTGGCTGCTATGAGTAATTACATGTTTGGAAGAAATATTAATCAAAGGTAAATAACATTTTGATCATAACATGTTAAGTAAATTGGTGTCCAGCAGAGAACTGTTGATCATTTTTTACAACATTTCTTTTGCAGTTGTTGGTTCAAGTTTGAATAATTGAAGTTATTTCATTCATATTTAAATAAAGTTTACAAAAAGGAACAATGTTGCATTGCTTTATGGTTCATTTAGGGTCATATTTTATAGTCCCAGTTTTATGGCATGTCCCTGGCTTTGCTTGGTGTACATTGTTTTCTCTTTTAAAAGAACAAATAATACCAGAGTTGAAAAAGCAAGATTTGCCAGATCAAGTTTCTGGAATGTATCATTCTGTTCAGCTGGCAGGTCGTTGAGCTTTTCTCTTAGCCTTCAGTGCATTCCCATTACAAATGTATGTAACAAATGAGAAACAAACATTTGTCTGATCTAAACCTGTCATCTCCAATAATATATATAGATAGCCCAAGCCTAACAGCGTCGCACTTTGAACAAGCTTAACTAAGGTGAAACTTAACTAAGGTGAAAGGTTGGAAGCACAAGAATTAAGATTGACGAAGGGGCTATTTTCAATTTTAGCAATTCTCAAAAACAGTATTACGCGACCGTCTGCACAGTACATTTTTATAGACCGTACAAAAGTTCACAAAAACAACTTTTCTCTGTCTAGAATAAATAGTACCACTAGTTTCCGAATAAAATACAGTTTATGTTTGTCAAAAATTGCCCGAGAAACTGATTTGAAAATCAAAAATTGCAAAAATACACAAACATATTTGCATAAGGCGATGCGAGTGAAGATAGAACTGTACTATAAAATCAAGTCTTGTTTTGTTTACATAAAATCGCTTTTCAATCTATCTAATGAATGAACAAACACATAAAAATGGACAACACAATCTTCTTTCGAAAAAATTTATTCAAATCTCCATTAGTTTACGTTTAAAAGCAAAACGCGTACCATGTAATTATAGCTCATCGAGTTCAAGCTTTCTTCGATGAAATTCAAGAGATAGGCACGTTTTAAAATCAATTCTCCAAAACTAACAATAACACTAATAACAAGTCACTCACAGATTGATATCAACATAAATTCTCATCGAAAACTGTAATCTGTTTTACCTTTAAGTTCCTCGCTTGCTTGGAAATTCAAATCTCCGCTTCTGGTTCTGAAATCATCTCCCGCATTGATAAAAATGTAATACATGAAGTTCCTCGAAGCAAGATTTTATCCCTGAAAGCTCGTCTTTTTCCACTAAAGCGGCTTCTGAGTATACCTTAATTGGTATCCCTGTCTTGAGTAGCAAACCGCGAAAAAATGCAGGAAAATAACGAGTTTAATTCTCCGCTAGGCACAAGAAAACAACTAAAGTGTTTACCGAGCTCACGGTGTGTGGCCGCGCGAAAAACAAAGCCTTGCTTTCAAGATCCCGGATGTTGTTCCAACACGGCGGGCGCCGGCGGGCGGACACGCGCCCGCGAAACATTCCGCTAGCCATGACCATGAAAAATCTTGGCGTAGGTTCTATGAGTATGGAGCTGCGCAGCCAGGCCTTCGGCCTGGCAAGTGCTCCGCTATAATTATTATTGACAAATGAGGTATATGAAATGAATCATATATGAACTGAGGATATTGAGATTGCGTTTTTCAATTTAAGCAATTGCAAAAAAAGCCTGAAACCCTGAATTTTTCAGGCTTCTTAACATTTGCTTAAATTGCAAAACATAGCTGATAGGATAATTTCTTCATTTAGACTTATTATTATTATTTTGCAATACAGCAACCCCTAATACAAGGATTAATTAGTTACAAAACATAGAAGACACACAGAGTAGTACAAAAATGGATGACAGAGGATTATGAGTGAAGGGCTGTGTTTCTTCAGTCATGAGAACCTGTTTTGCATGTCAGGAATGGTAGCAATCAACACACATCTCGGCACTCACCCATCAAAATATGTATGGACTGCAAACTAATACATTGACTTTAAAACAATATCTTTACTGGTGAATTTTTTTGGGGGACACATGCTTTGCTGATTAGTTATTATTAAGAGAATTTCTTATGTAATGATAAAGAACTGGCCACAGTGGAAGCCCATGCATCCCAGGCATCGAACTTACAACAAAGCAGAATATATCGGTTAATATTTAACCTTGTCCATGGCAATAAGAATAAACTAGAAAGCAAGCTGATCTGCACTTTGGCCTTTCATTGATCAACACTAATTGGTGTTTACAATCACAAAATTTGGATCTTTTTTAAAATGAATTCCTGAGAGAAAATAGGTCTATCCACACTAGGACACATAAAAGATGTGTTTCGAATTTACCCTAATATGATACTTTATAATGTGAAGTTTTTTCTCTGTCCCAAGGAGATATCACTAATCATTCGCCAGGTCCATTCTATCCCTGACCAGGTCTAGGGCTTGAATGTAAAGATCAATACCTAGCTGTGTGGACTGCATTAGGGGGTCAACAGCATCCAGCACATAGGACTCTATGAAATCCGTGTTATCAAAAGTGACTGGTTCAACAACAACATTGTTATCCTCTTCCGAAGGAAAGGGACCCTCTGGATCATATCCATACAGTTGAAGATCATCTAGCTCGCCATCAGCATCCCCATGAGCCAAGGGATTATTGGCATGCATCATGCCATTCATCCACATTTGATATGGGGTCCAATTACCCTCTGTACTCACTGCATGATTGTTGAATGCTTCTGAAAATTCATTCAGTGAATTGTTGATTCTGGGAATAAAAATTGTGTGCAAAGTGAAAAGTTGAATGGGATCCTCTACGTTAAGAAGCCCTGATGACTGCATTGCATAAAAGGTATAGTAATACAGGTGACAAACACATCGGTAGACCTCTCTCCAAAGACGCTCGATTCTTTGATTGTGAGTTGATGGACCAGCAATGAAGCTTGCTCTTCCCTCTCCTCGAGACTGTACCATTGCCTCACAAACAAGGACGTTCTCAACTCCCCTATCGACTCTGATCCTTGATGGCCAACGGTCACCATCTCTGTTCACTGCGTCCAAAAATAGGTCAAGCACTGTCTCTGCCAGATTATTAGAATTACACTTTAAAAATATTATACGTCTTGAGTACCCATCTATACAGCCGTGAACGACGAGCTTCCAGCGTATTAAGGAATGATGGCCATCTAAATGCCACAATAAATTGGGCCATGGTACCTGGTAAATCCTTCGCGAAACAACAATTCCCCATCTCAAGGCCGTGTTTTGTGGGTCCAATCGAGCTAAACATTTTCTTACTCTTCTTCGTTGCACTCTCAATCCCAGCGATCTCACATATCCTGCAATATACACTTGTCCAGTTGTTGTTCCGTGTTCACGTATATAATCTCGTATTACTTCGTCTAACTCATCATCAGTCAGTTTACTAAAATATACCTAAAATCTTCTAAACCATAATCTTTGATCCTCCTTGATATAGTCCAACGAGACACACCCAACATCTCTGCAATTTTAGTGTGAGTAAATCCCAAACCTAGAAGGTCTTCAAGCAGCTCTGCAGAGATGTCGAAAGCTGGTTTACCAGGCTCAACACTTTTCAGTCTGGGACAGACATTCTTTGCCACTGTGGTCAGAGACAAAGATGCCGCGGCTAAAGATTGCTGCAGAGCAGATAAAACATAACTGAAAGCTGATGATAGGTTGTCCAAGGTTTGTTTGTCATCCGCGTTGATATTTGACAAGCTGTCTCGGAGTGTACGAAGTAAACTGACCGTTTGGTCAACAACAACGATATGCTGCTCAACAATTTCGTCATCCACATTTGTCTGAGAAATGTGGTCAGCTTTTTAAAGAACGGAGGAAAGAAATCTCGGCAGATCAGACTCCACATCGAAGTCGAGCCTTGTGTCATCTTCTTCATGGGTCGTCATTTAAGCGTCCGGCACTGCCGCCATGTTTGTGAATAAATATCATATATGGAGTACAGTACGTACCCGAGCACTGCTTTGTGTCACTGGCCAGAAATAGTGAGGACTCATGAAAGTTGAATGTTAAATAACGAGTTGAATGTTGAATGAAAAGATGAATGTTGAATGAATAGTTGAATGCTAAATGAATAGTTGAATGTTAAATGAATAGTTGAATGTTAAATGAATAGTTGAATATGAAATGAATAGTTGAATGTTAAATGAATAGTTGAATGTTAAATAATGTGTTGAATGTTGAATAATGTGTTGAATGTTGAATAAAAGTTGAATATTAAACACATAATTGAATACAGAATACAAAATTGAATATAAAATTCGACGAATTGAATATTGCTACATTCGGCTTGCCATACTAACGACAGAAGTCTACGCTTGGTTATTGGAAGCGGCTCAGCATAATTCGTTGAAATTTCACATTGCAAATGATCAATATGATTTCAACAAAATTGAGGGAATACTTTCCCAAATTCTGCGTGTATTACAAAGCAGAAAGCTGTCCACTAATTTACGCTGTTCTATCTAGTGTAGAAACTCTTTTCTCTGCAGAATGGAGACCTTTTTGTTCTCGCGCTTCGCGCACGTGTCTCGCGCTACGCGCTCGCGCCCAAAAACCCGCTTGAGCGCCTCCAATAACGCCTGTTATGCAGGCTAGATTATCGCCGAGACAAGACCGAGAAGAATGGCTCGTTTTAGGCGTACTATGTCTCGTTTAGTTTCTCGGATAGTGTTTGTCATGACGGGAACAACATCATAGCAAATGATCAATCTGAATCTTTGTATTATCCTACTCGCCGAAATAGTTATGATAACGAACTAAATAATCATGGTAAAAGACTTCTTGATATTTGCAAAAGTGCCGACCTCAAAATTTTAAACGGAAGAATTAGCGGTGATTCTTTAGGTAGAGCCACCTTTCATGGAAGAAATGGAATAAGTGTCATCGATTATGCAATATGTGACCAAGATACCTTTTCTGATATTGCAAATTTTGTAGTTAAGCAGCCATCCCCTTTTTCGGATCACAGTCCAATAATCACTTGGATAAATATTAACACTAACATATCTGAGCTTGAATCCCCGTGTGAAAGTAATCCGTTATCACCCCTACCGAGGCAGTTTCTGTGGGAAATGGATTCCGCTCAAAAATTCAAAGATAGCTTACGCTCAGCAGATCTTCAAATGCTCATACAAGAATACATAGTTGACGAAACTCCGATCCAAGATGTAAATACAGCGCTTGAAAAAGTAGAAAACATACTAATCACAGCAGCGAAACGAAGTTTAAAGATTAGATTAGGAAAAAAACGTAGACAGATCAAGTCATCATCAAACAAAAAATGGTTTGATAAGGAATGTCGCTTTAAAAAACACGAGTTAAGGAAGCTCTCAAACCAAAAACACAGAGATCCTTTAAATATTGATTTGCGAGAGAGGTATCATATTGTTTTAACGGAATACAAAAAATTATTATGCAAAAAAAGAACTGAATACTACAATTCAAAGATTATCGAACTAGAGGAAACCACTGAAAACCCGGATCAAAAAAAATTTTGGCAGTGTTTAAAATCAATGGATGATACTCGAAAAGACAAAGATGATCTTCCATTGGTCTCAGAGGAAAGCTGGCTTCAACATTTCCACTCACTTCATTCAAATGAACCTTTAAATTCTGCACAACACACAATAATCAATGAACTACAACAACTCGAGAGTCGGAAAAATCAGTTGTGCTCTTTGGATTACTTAATCACCGAAAATGAAATACTTGTAGCTGCGAAAAGATTAAAAAATGATAAATCGTCTTTTTCAGACAAAATAAAAAATGAAATGATTAAAGCTAGCCTTCACGACATGATGCCGGTATATCAAAAACTTTTTAATACAATTCTCAATCTAGGAACAATGCCTCAAACTTGGTGTGGCGGCCTTATTACACCAATATATAAATCAGGAGGAAAAAGTGATCCATCAAATTATCGAGGAATTTGTGTTTCAAGCTGTTTGGGAAAATTGTTTTGTTCTATCCTTAACCAAAGACTCCTTGAGCATGTTTACTCTCACAATATACTCCACAATTCTCAGATTGGATTTTTGCCCAAAAATCGTACAGCAGATCATGTCCTGACACTGAGAACCTTAGTAGATAAATATGTGCATCAACATAATGAAAAAATATAATTATGCTTGTTTTGTAGATTTCAAAAAAGCTTTTGACTCGGTCTGGCATGACGGACTCTTGTACAAGCTATTACAAATTAATGTGGGAGGTCGCTTTTACAATTTAATAAAAAATTTGTACTCAAACTCTACATGTTCCGTAAAAATTGGAAAAAGCCAAACACGACCCTTTCAATACGCAAGAGGTGTACGCCAAGGTTGTATTTTAAGCCCGTTGCTATTTAACCTCTATGTTAACAACATACCACATTCGTTCGAAAATATTTTATCGGATCCTTTTGTTTTACCAAATGGCACAAAATTAAATTCTCTTTTATATGCAGATGATTTAGTCATACTTTCAAGATCCAAAACAGGACTGCAAACTTGTCTTGATAAGCTATCTTCCTATTGCAACTCGTGGATGTTAAGTATCAATCCCAAAAAGACCAAAGTTATGATCTAAGAAATGTACTGAGTCTAGTTTTCACATAGGCAATAAAATGATTGAAATCGTCCAAAACTACACTTATCTAGGGTCTGTAATCTCTTCAACGGGTAACTTTTCAATGGCACTTGACCAGTTAAAAGAGAAGGCCCTTCACGCTCTTTTCAGTCTAAGAAAACATACAAATTTCAGTAAATTGTCCCCATTCCTGGCAAGTAAAATCTTTGACACGATGATCTCCCCAATTTGACATATAACAGCGAAGTCTGGGGTGTGTACGCAAAACCGGGTTTTAAGTCTTGGGACAGTTCGCAGATTGAAAAAATCCATTTACAATTCTGCAAGCGTTATCTAGAAGTAAGCAATAAGACATCAAATGTGGCATGTAGAGCTGAACTTGGAAGGTTTCCTCTTATTATAGCCATTAATCAGAAAATAATTAATTATACCTTATACCTTCAAAGTAAGGACAATAACTCTATTGTTAAACAGATCTTTTTAATGTCAGCAGATCTTTACTCTTCTGGTAAAAATAGCTTCTACTCTAATCTTATAAGGATATCCGAATTCTATAATTTGCCTGATTTTGACCCTTTTTTCTTAACTGACACTAAAATCAAACATTATGTAAACTTAATGCAACAAAAATATATCCTATATTGGCGACATACCATTCAACACTCTAAGAAACTCGAATTCTATAATATCTTTAAGAACGAATATATGCCTTCTCATTACTTAGACCTTACAAGGAAATCAAATGACAGAAAACAATTAGTAAAATTTCGTATAAGTAATCATAAATTAATGATTGAAATTGGTAGATATGAACAAATCACAAGAGATGATAGATTGTGCCCTACTTGTGGAGGTAATGAAATTGAAGATGAAATTCACTTCCTTTTTCATTGTCCTAAATACTCAATTCTTAGGGACGGATTTTATAGGAAAATAGGGTATCACCTACCAAATATAAAACAGTTATCTCCTTCAGAAGTAACCAATGAATTAATGAACTCTCGTAATTATTTTGTAAATATTCAATTATTGAAATTCATTCTTTCATGCTTAGATTTCCGCAATAAATAAATTATCAATCCAGACTGATGTATCTTAATTGTACTTTCCCTTTCTTTGTTATACTATTGTATTTTTTTTTTTTTTTTGTTATGTTGTAATGCTTTGTAATACTGTAAGGATTTATAGTCATGCAAATAAAGCTAATTGTTGTCGTTCAATGCAGGCCGTAAAAATCACTTCAGGCCGGATTCTCGCTATGTCAGGCTATAATTTTTCGTACGGGTTTCACCCTTTTTAATCTATTAATACCGGCTACTAGAAATAGGTCAGTGTCTTTTAAAACCTCTTTAAACGCTCACAAGACAATTCACCCTTCACGCTTTCCTCCCACACCGCTATAAACAAATACCCTTTACACAAACAACCTTTTAATCAATTTTTTAGCCTACGCACATCCCCATTTACTTCTCCTACACCACGTATCAACTTATCTACTCTCAAATCTCTAAAATCCCGGGGGGGGGGGGGGTGGAGACTTCTACATAAATTTACAATTAGTAGCTCTTAACGATAAAACTTCTTTTCAACCATGCCCATCTAACGAAATTCTAAAAGGACACCCCGTAATTTTCATATGGCGGACCCCCCCCCCCCCCCCCTCCCCGGCAGGCTTGGTAACCAAGCCAACCCAATCAACTAGGGTATCTAAAAGATAGTAATGCTGCGGCTCATTCCGTTGATGTTGACATTAGCTAGGCAGTGATCCATCTGCTTGCGTGAGACTTCTGAAAATATTCACAAATTGTGCGGTGTTTTTGTGTGATAAAATAAGCACATTGTGAGCTCTGAACTTATGCTAGGCTCGCGAACGCGAAAATTGAAAGATCTGTCGAAAAGCGGAAATTGTCCTAGTGTGCATATTAATAGGCTAAACGGCCGTCTTGGTGTTATGTGAATATTCCCGGGAAATACTGTATTCTATTCATCCCGCATATGTCACTGCACTTTTTAATGACAGATTGTTATAAATTAGATGTAATGTCAAATGTTTTCATCATCGATTCTTGGCGACGATTAATTCTTTATCTCTAAGAATTTCAACAGTAAAATTTGCATGCATTTGACCTCACACGGTGTCAGATTTCAATCTCGCTTGTTGTGTTACGTGTTACGAAGGTTATTTTTCAAAAGAAACCTTCAGTCTTTACACTGGCATTTGCGATTGAGTTTTGTTTATCGTATTACAGGTAAATCAAGGAAAAACATCACCACTAACCTTTCTCACTGAAATCCACGCGAAAAAGGACGACGGTACGACTTTCTTTCCAGGGGCAATGCATTCTGGTCAAAAATGCCGCAGAGAACTCTGGTAAAAAGTGTGGTTAAGTGCAATGCATTCTGGTAAAAAGTGATGAATTCGAGAATTCGTCCCACCTTATTGCTGCGCATGCGGAGCGAGCGCAGCGAGCGAGCAGCAACATAATCAGGATTTAAGTGAGATATATAAGGTGGGACGAATTCTCGAATTTATCACTTTTTACCAAAATGCATTGCATTTAACCACATTTTTTACCAGAATGCATTGCATTTAACCACACTTTTTTACCAGAGTTCTCCGCGGCATTATAGCTTGTGCAGCGAGAATTACAGTGACAGCTGTGTCGTGTAAACAAAAAATATAGAAGTTCTGAGTTCTTTCGACACGAAATAACGAGGACATTGTTTTTGTCAAAGAGCTTTTTGTAACGGCCATGGAAATATTAAGAATATTCTTCTTTGAATTAACCACTTTCATTATGCGAATCAGGTCCGTGTTATTTTTATGAGCTCTGTCGGCATGAAATATCAAGGACACTTTCTTTACGCGAATCTGAAAGCGCTTTGTTCTCGGCCGTCTCGGTGTTGTGTGAATATCCACAGGAAATAACTCGGGAACTTATGATCAGGTTACCCGTGACTCTTGACACAAGGTCGACGAGAGCTTACAAGACTCTTACAAATTACAGCTTATCTGAAAGGCACTATATTGTCTTCTGGTTTTAAAGTAAACTCAAATTAAGAAAAAGGTATGCTGACAAAATATCGATGAATAATAATCGCTTTTGGAGGTAACTTATTTCAAGTCAAAGCTTTTTGTAAGAGCTGGGTAAAACAGCCTAGTCGGTACAATTTAAGTTTTTAACTACAAGATGATCCATTTACGAATTCAAGTAGATTTGTTATTTTGTCTCCACTCCACAACAAACATAACACAACGCGTTATGACAAATAAGTTTATTTTGGGAGGGCCTGGCGTAACCAACCCGAACCATTATCCTACTAAATACAAATATTCTCATACAGAATAAGTACAATTTACGTAGACCCGCGTTTAGATAAACCGCCATAGACTATTATCAGATTTACATGCCCACTAAGCTACGCGACAAAATGGAAAACCCCATAGGGGGACTAGAAACTCTATTATCACAAGCCATTCTTGTCCTGCATCATCTGCAAGTAGGCACACAGGCCTAGTGCCAGTTACCCAGTCTTGGCTATGTCCCCGAGTAAGCAAGCATACTTAGTGCCAGTTAGGCTGCCAGTTAGGCTTCCAGTTAAACATTTAGTTTCAAAAGAGCTTAATTAATAACTTTTTTCAAACATATTCATTCCAGTTAGGCTGCCAGTTAGGCTGCCAGTTAGGCTGCCAGTTAGGCTTCCAGTTAGGCTGCCAGTTAGGCTTCCAGTTAGGCTGCCAGTTAGAATAGGCTTCCAGTTAGACTGCCAGTTAGGCTTCCGGTTAAGCTGCCAGTTAGGCTGGGGAACTTAGAACATGATATACCAGGTCAGATCTGAGCTACAGTGCTTGGGAACTTGCAACTCTAACGTTACAGATCATTTTGACTTACATCCCCCAAGTGAACTTGGAAAATTATCCTAATTAGGCTGGGAAACTAACGGGTCTGACATCCTGGGTCAATCTAGACCCAACTTAAGCTGCAAATGTTGTGACTCCAACATTCCTGTTGACTCTAGACCCATCTATGCTAAGCACAATGGACTTCGGGAAACATACAAAGCCATCATTAATAGGCTAACTTGTACCCGCAAACTAAGTAATATAACCTGAATAGAGGCTACTAAGATCCTACTTGTATGACAAGTATACAAAAACCTTATTGGTAAATACCAGTACGTACAAAACAAATCTATTAGAACGCTAAACTAGTGGAGCTGAGCAACCACTTACAAAACAAATGCGGTTAGACGGAGGCCAGAAAAAACCTGCCAGAAAAAACCTCTGTGGGGAAAAACCTTCAGGAAATCTTGGTAGGAACCAAGGCTCAAGCTCCAGGCGTTAGAAGCCCATCCTACGAGGCTTTACAGAGAGAGAAATGGCCGAACCTACGAATGAATAGAATCCTAAAACTAAAGAAAATAAAAAATTAAGCGAGACTAACGAAGGTTGGTTATGACGGCCTAGATGGCCACCGCGTGCTATACTCTACCTTATATACCCCTGTATCACTACCCATAATGCACTAGCCTGGACCCAGGCCCTGTTGTATCTCGTGCCGACAAAATATTTATTTCAGCCTTCTTCGCAAACTCATTCGTCAGAAATAATATTTTGTGTGCGTGCATTTCTCATTTAGCCAAAATACATTTTTTGTTTGTTTTGGCAATTCAACACCATGAGTGTCTCACGCTGCCGAGAGTATCAATTGAATATATCCTATTTGCCGCAGCATTCACTATCCATTGGATACACTAGTATATCTCTCTTAAATCCTGATTATGTTGCTGCTCGCTCGCTGCGCTCGCTCCGCAGCAACAAACAACACAGCAATGGACCCTAGCCCTGAAAACAATAGAGCTGCGTGATACCCAGGTCCAGTGAATTTTGAGGTTGTTAAGAGCTGCGTGGTATCTGCACACTTTGGTGCATTAATATCCAGCAAACAAACTGCAAAATTTCGCTAAAATCTGACAAATCTACATACCCCATTAATTCATTTAAACAGAGGCCATTCTCGCAAAAACAAACCTCGAGTTTCTAGTAGCGCTCTAGGGCCGCTCGCGGAGCTCCATACTCATAGACCCATGCCCGTCATTATTCATGGTCATGGCTAGCGAAATGTTTCGTGGGCGCGAAGTCGCGCAGGGCTAGATCGCAGGCGCAAGTGCTACAAAATCATAGTTTCAGCCTATCAGTTCTTATCGGAGAAATAACACATTTAAATCATTCAAAATGGAAAGAGAAAGCTTTAAAGAATACTCAAAATCCGCTTTAGTGCAAAAAGAAGAGCTTTAAGGGATAAAATCTTGCTTCGAGGAACTTCATACGTTTTTATCAATGCGGGGCGATATTTCTTCTTCGGAAGTCAGAACAGAAGAAGCGGAGTTTTAAAGAATTTCCAAACAGTCGAGGGACTTATAAAAGTGATATAACCAAAAAAATATAACGTTGGTAAAATGAGTGAACAAGAAAGAGAAATGAAAAATGAAAGGATTGATATTGTATCCAAATCATTAAAGAATTATATTGCATATTATAATGCACAAAAGATCAATGTGTTCCAAAATCGTTGCCTGAGGAGGATATTGAAGATCAAATGGCAGGATAAGGTTACTAACAAGGAGCTACTGGAAAGGGCAAACGTAGACAGGCTGAGCGAGGAAGTAAGAAGAAGGAGATGGCGTTTCATTGGACACATCCTTAGAAAACATCCGGATAACGACTGTGTTACAGCCCTGACATGGGCTCCTGAGGGGAAGAGAAGGAGAGGTCGGCCAAAAACAACCTGGCGGCGCACAGTAGAGAGAGAGAGGACAAAAGCAGGGTGGCAGTCCTGGTGTGAGGTGCGAACCGCCGCACAAGACAGGCTTCAGTGGAAAACCCATGTGCAGGCCCTGTGCGCCTCATTGGCGCAATAGGCCTAGATGATGATGATGATTATAAAAAACAGCTGAATACAATAAAGGGTTCTGGGCTTCGAAGAAAACAAAGAGGTGGTAATGTGATATCTTTCAACAATCCAAAACAACTGCTTCAAAAATTGGAAATTATAATAGGTGAAGACATGTTGTTGAAAATATCAAATATTAACAAATCACAACATGAGAAAATATATAAAAAATATTTCAAGATATAAAATAATCCATTTATATAATATATGGAAAGAGAGATAGCTTTATCATCGTATTCTGTCAAAAATATAGGAAATAACAAACCTAAAAATTTTACAACAAAATTTACTTGACCGATTGTATTAGACAATAATCATGAGTATGTTGTTGGACTTAACCGTATTATCAACATGAGTTTTATTTGTTTCGATATTAATGCTGGATACAACAATCAATTGATAAACTATAGCAAAGGCAATGGTGTTTCATTCACAGATATTACATTTTCAGCAGGGGTTTAGAATTATATTGAATTGATATCAATCAACATATCAAAGAGGCTACAGTAATAAAAGAATCTGGGAAAGAAGTTATATACCCAATTAATCTTGAATTTAATTAAACAACATTTAGAGTATCAATCACAATGCAGGACAATTATCAACTGGATTTGACACATACATAAAAGACAAAATGAATGTTGGTCCTAGAGTCCCAAATTTATCACAAGATACTGATATTTTGAACATTCATTGTGACCTCTAAATGGATCACTCGTTGATGGCCAAGATACTGATATCATTTATAGTTTTAGGACCTCTGTTTTGAGGCCATCGTATAGTTTTACTCTCGAACCAAGGCGAGTAACATATAATCCAGTTAATAAAAATACTATAATTAGTATTCGAATATACGTATCAGATGGTAAAAGACATATTGTTAATTTGAATGGAGCAGATACAGCTATTTCACTATTATTGAAAAGAACTGTAATATATTAAATAAATTTGTAAAATTCATGAACAATTCACAACAGTTATGACCAACAAATAGGCAGTATTTAAGTCACATGTATACCTTTGTAAACCTCAATACAAATTAACTGAGTTGATGAATTATTAAACAGTAGAATTAACTTTTGATACAAACACCTGCACAGCTAATTAGTATTGATTAACTTTTCATACAGATCGCTACCCATTGTTTCATTTCACAAGTACGATAAAATATTCGCGTCCGATATGTAATAATAATAATAATAATAATAATAATAATAATAATAATAATAACAATTTTTAACCAGGGAACCCACTCGCCTTGGCGGTTTTCAGTGGGGCCCTGCAAGTAATAAATTTTAACCTATATAAAAATATTCAAATCCTAGCTAAAAAAAAATCATTACAAATGTTAAAAAGACAATATCAAAAAGGTAAAAAGAGTAAAACCTATTTCATTTAAAATTATTTCAAAAATCCCTTAAGTTTGGCTTTAAAAAGCGATAACGAAGATGTCTCTTTCATTTCACTATCTAAATTGTTCCAGTCATTGGCTGTGTTTTCACGAGGCGGTTTTTCTCGCTTAACATTCCTTGAGGTGATTTGTTTACTGACAGCGTTAAGCAGCTTAAATAATTTATGCGTTGACACGGACAGAGCTTTATTCATTTTTCTTGATGTTTGTCCCTTGTTATTCGCGGAATAACAAGAAAGATGGCGGGAAACAGAGACGCTTGCAAACATATGATTCTTATGTTTATTGGTGTCAGTGCTATCGCGCTTGTTCCAGCATCAGAGACGGTGGAAAATTCAAACTGTAATCATGAGGAAATGGATAGCGTACCATTGCGTTTCTGGCCAATTCAAATATTCGCGGCAAATGCAAATTATATCACCTCTGACGTGCCCTTCTCGGTTGTTTGAAGGCTGGCGAAATGTGATTTGCCGAAATTAATTGCCGACTCGCTTAAGCTACCTGGATTGGTAAGGTAAAGTCGCACACGAGCCACGATGGCCCACACGGCCGGAGTTTAACCCGGTTTCTGTAGCATGAAGCAACTAGGAATATTGCTACTCCCCCCTGGATGGGATGCTAGTCCATCGCAGGGTTACCCCCAGCATTTTGTCGCCGGTACCCATTTATATACCTGGGTGGAGAGAGACAGTGTGGAGTAAAATTTCTTGTCTAAGAAAACAACACGACGGCAGAGACCAGGCACCGAACCACCGACCTTCAGGTTGAAAGTCCGACGCGCTAACCACTAGACCACCGTGCCGCCCACAAGCTACCTGGATTGGTGGCTTAAATTTAATGAGAATTCTATTCCGACTCGCTTAACTTTAAGCGAGTTGGACAAGCAACTGTTTTCACGAGATTTCCGACTGTCACTCGCTCAGCGACTTGAAAAATCGCTCGTGAAAACACGGCCATTAGCAGCCTGAAAAATAAAAGTCTGTTAACCCCAATCAGATGTAAATCGTTCATTCTACGAGTTTTGTACGAGTGAATAATATTATTACGGTTAATGTTAAAATTAAAATCGATCTCCCCAATTAGATATTTGTGAATTGAAACACAACCGTATGGAAGTGTCTTCTCTTCGAGAGTAATTTAAAATCTAATCTCTTGAGGGCATCCGAAGATGAGCTTCTTGGTGGCAGATTCAGTAAAACCTTGGCAGCCTTGTTTTGAAGGATTTGTAGCTGGGCCATTAGGGTTTCATTGTTCTTATCGCCCCATACAATGTCTCCATAGGCAAACAAAGGGATAATAAGGCTGTTGTATAATGTTAGCCTTGCTTGTAAGGGCAATAGATGTCGTATTCTCTTGATCATGTCAATCCTTTGGTTTATCTTTGTGCTTATAGAATTAACGTGCTCCGTCCAAGACATGGTTTGGTGAATAACAACACCCAAATACTTAAACGATTCAGTTCTCTCAATTCCAGTGGTATTAACTTGGAGGGTAATAACAAATACGCGTTTAAACTTACGTGAATGACCGAAAATAACGAAATTACATTTGGATATGTTTAGAGTCAACATGCAGATTACTTGAAAACCACTCGGAGATTGTCGATAAATCTGAATTGATCTTGCGCTCAAGGTCATCAACATTCTTAGATGAATAATAGATCACAGTGTCGTCAGCGTAGAGAACGATTTCACTGGGAAGTTGGCAGGATGGTAGATCGTTTACATAGATCAAAAAGAGAAGAGGTCCTAATATGCTACCTTGTGGTACCCCAACCGACATAGGTGCAACAGGAGAAAGTGCATCTCCAACGGAGGTGATCTGATTTCTATACGTGAGGTAGGATTGAAACCATTTGACAGTGGGATCAGAGAGGCCTATAGACGCGAGCTTATGAAGCAAAAGATGATGGTCAACTGTGTCGAAGGCTTTCGACAGGTCGAGGAAAACAGCGCCTGTTAGACAACCAGGGTCCATGTTCTGAAGTATATTATCCGTAAAATGTGCTAAGGCAATGTAGTCAATGTACGTCGATAATTTAGGTCTGAATCCAAATTGTTTGGAGGTAATGATCTTATTATCATTAAGATAATAGTAGAGTTAGCTATGTGCAACTTTCTCCAGTATCTTGCTTAAAGTAGGTAAAACTGTTATGGGTCTGCATGTGTGGGCGTTTACAATGGCGGGCCGAAGGCGAGCCATTGTAAACGCCGATACAGATCTCCCGCTCATATTTTATCTACTACATAAATGAAACCATATGAATTCACAAGGTTTTACCATCCAAAATTTGGTAAATTCATTTACAGTACCGGACAGCAGTAACCTAACAGGGAACGCGTTTGAGAACGCAAAGGGAACGAGTACGGGAACGCAAAGAGAACGCTAAGGGAACGCTAAAAGGAACGCAGGGAACACTTTCCAAAATTTTTAGGGGAACGCGTTCTCGAGATTCTTTACGCCGAACTTGCTAGTTGGTCCGCGGCGAAGGGTAATAAATTCGTAAAATTCATCAATTCATGACTATTTGCGTAGGACTCATTTTAACACAAAAATGTTTCGTTTCTACTCCCCAAAGTTATTATAACCGAGAATATAGAACCAAGTAAATGTTTTACTGCTTAAAATTGGCTGTTCTTGATAAAATTATAGCTCTGTCTGCACTGAGAGGTATATTTTTGCTTCCATGTTACCATTCAAAAACCAAATAGATCAAGGAGACTTAAAAAATGCAAAAGCTGGTTAGAGTTTTATTAAGTACAATTTTTTCATTCAAGTAAAAGTAGGTTTCATTCATGAAATTTCATTTTTCATTCAATGAGTGTCAACATTACAGTTTTTTACATTCAAGTGCTTGCAAAACATGTGTGATCTTACATTTCACACAAATTTGCATAAAAACATTTCATGCATCGGCCTAAATTACAAATAAAACAATTAAGACTGTTGGTCTTCGTAACTGGCTAGTTTGGTCTCAGTTTCCACCCGGTTTTCATTTTAGAGTTTTATATAAGGAAACAATCAACAATAATGAAAAATCTTGGAAATTCATGTATGTACATGTAGAGACCAGTAACGAGAAACTCTCGAGGAACTCTTTCCTCGGTATTTCACAGAAGTACTAAAGATTGTTACTATGACAGCAACAGCAACAAAGGAATGCCAAACAACTATCATAAAAAGCTTGAACGATATGAAAGTTCCCGAACCCTGACAAGACTGGGCAACCAGAGAGTTGAAAATACGACGCGCAGCGGAGTATTTTTGACGAACTTCGAGGTGTTTGATCTTGTGATACTGTGTCGAATGTTTGATATTACTTCTCAAACAAAATGATTTTAGAAGGATAAATTAACGATGCAAAAATGAGGAGTGTTTCATCTGATTTTCAACACTCATTAAACATTAACTTCCTTTGTATTTTCTACATGAATTATTAATGAGTTTGAGAAGAAGTACTGCACTCATATCTTGAACAAGTAAATGTTGACAATGAAGTTGGAAGATATCCTTTCACCCATAACATACGAACTTCTCACCGCCAATGTTAAAATGCCTGTCACCATTATTTAATCGTTTATTAGAACTGTGTGGCGTTGGGTTTACCTTTATAGATCGAAAGCTTGGAGTCCATTCCTCACAGACAGACAAAACGAGAAGAAAGAAGGACTTACAAGGTTAATTTCAGATCCAGGCCTAGTTCTTTTTTTTTTTTCCTAAGTTGTGTTTCTGATGAGTGCCTTCTGTCTATTTCTACAAGTCGCTAAAATGCTTCGATGTTTTTGTTTACACGCATTAGCTTGTCGTAACTTCAGTCTACAACACAACTTTTTTGGACGTTCGTCGGTTTCTTTCACGGAAACTCCATATCTTTAAGATAATCCTCTTTAGCTGGATTGAAGTAAATACAATTTTCTCAGTATTGTCCCCACACAAGTGGCATCTAGTTGTTGAAACGTTGCACGATAATTTTCTTGGAGTGTCCATGTTTACATACTCCGTAATGCGAAAAAACCGCATCATAAGAAGAGTGAAGGAAAGAGCCAATCACAGAGCATATTAAAATAGGGCAATCGTTTTTCAGCAAACCAATGAAAAATGGTCTTACATCGAAGTTTACCAGATCTCACATTTCAGTACAGTACAAGCACGAGTGAGATCTGGGTACGAGATTACCAAAGTGGTACACCAAGATCGCCGCT
>JAJGOT010000369.1:820000-873098 GCA_022457155.1 Cladopsammia gracilis
AATGTATGTTTAAAAAAAATAATAATAACAAATCAAAAGTAAACTAAAACAAAAAGCAAGAGCAATCTCAATCCAATATCAAAAATTTATTGAGAATAAAAATAATTAAATTAAATATTTCGAAGTTAACATTGTAATTAAAATCATTAGTAGTGATTATAAAATTACAATTGAAAAAATTGACATTGAAATTTAATCGAATTTAAAAATCTTTCGGAAAAGAAAAGTGAATTAAGGTGGCTCTAAGTAGATTTTTTGGGTCACACTTTCTCTTTTGAATGCGCTTATACAGTCATAATCTTACTTTAGCTCAATGAATATGAATTTGATACCAGATCAAGAGTGTAAACGTCAAGCAAAACTGCATTTGAATGAAAAGCTCGATCTCTTTATTACCGAGGAGTTAGTCAGAGCTATTTGCGGAGAGTAATAATTTAAGTCTGAGTTTCGGTGGTAATAATTTGCGAGACCTATGGAATGTTTTGACCGCTTATATTTCAAACATAAAAAACACATGTTAAAAATGTTTCAGCGATTTATTCAAAATCGAACAGTTTAATTTGTTTGAATTCCCCCACTTAGGGACCGGTCATTATTTATCGCCTGGGGGGGGGGGGTCGGAGGATTGGGGGGGGGGATCACTTGATTTTTAGGAGAACAGAGGGGGGGATCAGTCGTAACTGAGAGCCCAAAAGGGGGATCACTGAAAATTTTGGAAGGATTCAGAGGGGGGGGGGGACCACTCAAATCTGCTTGAACAATGCCAGTTTGAAAGCATACAACATAAATGTGCCCATTCTGCTGGGAGATGATAGCATTTGCAATCTCAATTTGTTCTAACACAACTTTATTTAAAAAACGGAAGTCTGTCACACTGGCGAATGTGTGCATTTTAATTTATATCAAGAAAGCTTTGTTTTAACGCTTTTATATTTTTACTTTTATAACGTGCTCATGACTTAGCTAATATTCATCTTTAAACATGACAGGTGAATTCTAAATTGTGAACTATATAAACTTCTGATAACTGAAACATTGTAAAAAGCGTGTTTGTTTAAACATAAACCATTTATCACCTCTCCAGGAATGGGCGTCCTGTGTCAGCTCTATACTAAATTCGATTCAA
This sequence comes from Cladopsammia gracilis, assembly GCA_022457155.1. NCBI lineage: Eukaryota > Metazoa > Cnidaria > Anthozoa > Scleractinia > Dendrophylliidae > Cladopsammia > Cladopsammia gracilis. The sequence goes on from JAJGOT010000369.1 coordinate 821,127, forward strand.
CTGCTTCATCTGCCTCATCTTGAGCCTCATCATCCCATTCAACAACTTCATTTGCCTCTTAAGCCTCGTCATCCGATTCAACAGCACGTATAGTAGTTGGTGGTGAGGCACGTCAAATACCGTTTTTCAAACCCCTAAATAAGCCGCCAAACGGCCGAGTTACCAGACCCCCAGGACGAATGAAATGAGTCCTGGGGGGCAGCCGGTAACTCGGCCGTTTGGCGGCTTATTTAGGGGTTTGAAAAACGGTATTTGACTGCCTCACCACCAACTACTCTAATTTACCTTATCGACTCAGTTGATAAAACCAAATTCTTGTGCTTCACCCCCACCGACGCAGCACCACAGTTTCTCTAGAAACTAACCCCTTTCACAAACTATGCTCGATACCTACAAGTTTACCTTGCCTTGTTGTTGTGCTGTCGTGTTTTGCTTGCCTTGTGTTCCGAACAATTCCAAGGCCATATGAGAATATGAACGCTGAAAGAGTTACTTGGTCCCAGACCTAATCGCGTAAGCACAATTCAAAATGGCCGACATGTAAACAAAGGAAAGCGTATAAAGATGCATAGAATTACGATTAGTTTGGGCGCTTGTGGGAAACTTGGTTCAACAAAATGAAGAGTTCAAGAACTCGAGGTTGATAATATGTTTGACTAAGTCGAATAAACGCCTTTTGGTTTGAGTTTTCGGGATTTTTGAAAAAAAATGGCGGGTACGCGTAGGAACACTCCCAAGTCCTTTTTTTATCTCGTTAATGCGCATGCGCATTAAACGAGATTTCGGAATCACAACGAAAAAAGGGACAAACGTTGTTAACAAATTTTTTATGGACTTTTGTCCGGGGGGAGTTCTTCTTTCTTCCTTATAGAAGCTATATTAGGGCATTGAGGATATGGTTGGTTAAAGCGGTTAGGATTTCAAGAAGGACGTCACATACCCTCACTATTGTTAATTTCCCTAAGGTATTGGGATGTCAGAACTTGTCATCAACTTGTCATATTTCACATTACGTCACCGCAAAGCTATTAAAGTTCTTAGTTTCGATATCTCACGTTACGTATCAATATTTAAAATTTTCAATCATTTGTCGTAAAGCCATTCGAGCTGATTTAGAATGGTAAAAATAGGTCAAATGCGTTTTCTTGGGAAACGCAGTTTGAGAATTTCACGGTCTATTTTTACGAATAGAGACGTTTTAAGAAAGTTAAATTGGACGGGAAAGTTTGTGTTTTAATATGAGCGATATGGCAGAGCAAAATAGCATGAACTTTGCGTTTGGGAAAGACGTCATAGTTTTATTGGTTTAGCTACCGTGCACAAGGAAATTTTGCGGATTGTCCGACTGAATTTGCTTTGCGGGAGGAAATTTTTGCGCGTCGGGACAGCTAAAATTTCTGCTGGGAGGAAATGTTTGCGGATTTCTGGTCAAGTATAAATAAAATCCAAGGCATAGGTATTAAACAATTTTACTTCCTGACCGGAGGTTTGTATAGTTCTCTTAGTTATATGGTTGCTGTTCTGGCGCCAATATGAACATAAACAACGAGAAAAGTAGTGAGTGAATTATTGTACGTTGTTGTAAAAATGTATCAGTATTATGATAACAGTCTCTGGTTCTTTTGAGGGCGTGTGTGGAGTTTAATCGGGAATACAGATGACTGTTGTGCCGGTCGCCTCGGAGTTATGATAGCAATATATTCACTGTTAAAAAGTTCTTTTTAAGCCGATATACATCATTAAAACAAGTAATTTTTTCTGCGCGAGTATATTTCTGCGGTGGAAAATTTAATACAAAATAAAGTAATACTGCATAATAATGCAACAACGGACAACCTTGCCTGTATCTCGGATCAGAAAAAGGTTTTGAAAAATACTGCGGTCAAGAATCCCGCATGTTTGATTACTTTAGTACAAATTTTATAATCTGAGAAATTGGGGCGCTAAGTTTCATAATGTCATTTTACGGGAATGTGCAGCTATGACAGCTATCATGCTGGAGATTCAAATATATCAATCCGGATGTAATGATGCTATACTTCTGACAATGAAGATACTGCCTAGCTCCGAGAAACACATTACACTTACACGCGGAATAAACTCTGAGGAGCTATTAAAAAACAATTGCAAGATCCCACTATTCCAATATATGACTATCGCATAAGACTTGGATCTTAATAGAATTTTTTACTGCGGTCGTGACCCCGGGGGTCGTGATGAAGACACTGTCAACACTATATTTTGAGGTTTATAACAGAGTTGTTTTTTAACTCCGCCTGTCTTTTTATATAGCTTTGACCTCATTGCCTGACAGATATCTAGGATATCTAGGATTTATTGTTTCTCTGGTTTCAACCACAGATAAAATGTTGAATAACAAAACACGCAACTTCATTCGTAACGTACAATACACTCCTGAAACCAAAAAAATATCAACAGTTTTTTCAAGAATTAACTTCAAATAGCAATCAAATACAAACCACTTAATTTCTTAAACTGAAAAACATCCATTTAATCCCTAATAGTTACTAAACACATGATACCGGAAATAGAAAACTCTCGACTTTCGAATAATAAAAAAAAGAACTACTATATATTCGCAAATAACCCATTCATGTATAACATTAACTTATGCAGCCATTTCTTTTTCAACTCTCCACAAAAGAAAAATCAATGTCCGCTTCACTTTCCAAAACATTTCACATCAATATCGATAACAACATACAACTGCGTGAAATCTTTCCTTTAACAAGCAGTGACAACTAAGCGGAAAACAGATATTTCAGCCCACCCACATCTGACGTCTGAGTTATCAAAAGTTTCTTTGCTTTTGTTGATAATTTTGTCGCGATCCTTTAGGGAAGCAGTAATAAGTAAGTTCAATTTATGAAAAGAATGGCTTTGAGTTCTCAAGGCAAGATATGAGGAAAGCAGTAATTAGTAATGAATGGCTTTCAGTTCTCATGGTATGTTATCATTTGATGAACTTTTGATCTTAAATTACCGATCACGCGAACGAAAAGATAGTATGGACTTTGCCTTTTGTTTATTTTGAAATAGTGATTCATTGCCATTAATAGATTTAGGTACATGGTAGAATGTATTGAGGGTGATAAAAATTGCGCTTTGATTATGCAATAGTATGCAAGGGACCTCGTGATTTTACAGATTTAGTCAAACTATTTCATGTTTGCTGCAATTCTCTCTACAGTTCTATTCGTATACAAGTAAAATTTTGTTGTTCTGAATTGAAAGTAAACAGTTACATGTATAACGCAACTATTGTTTCATAACACTGATAAAATGGGACAACAGGAAATTCGCATAATGATTAATGGCTACTGTACCCATTAAGCATTATGCGAATTTACTGTTGTCCCATGTTTTTTGTAGTATCACGTGTTTTGTAATCGCATCCATTTCTATCAAATTCAACATGTCTCTAAGCGTTCGCGTTATTTTTTATATCAGTATGTTCTTTGACAATTGAGTTTAGACGATCAGAAGTTAGCGACCGAAGTTTCGTTTCCATCCGTGGATGGGCAATTGGCGTTGCAAACGGAATGCGAGCAAAGATGACCCAACAGAGATTAAACAATGTTGCAATCTTAACAAGCAATTCTGTCAAACATGAAGTCATATGGAAATTACAAATAATTGTGTGTAATAGCGGAGCACTTGCCAGGCCGAAGGCCTGGCTGCGTGATTTTTCATGGTCATGGCTAGCGGAATGTTTCGCGGGCGCGTGTTTGCCCGCCCGCCCGCCCGCCGTGTTGGAACAACATCCGGGATCTTGAAAGCAAGGCTTTGTTTTTCGCACGGCCACACAGCCGTGTGTTTTGTTGTTTTGTTGTGTCCAGCGGAGAATTAAAGTCGTTATTTTCTGCATTTTTTCGCGGTTTGCTACTCAAGACAGGGATACTAATTAAGGTATACTCAGAAGCCGCTTTAGTGGAAAAAGACGAGCTTTAAGGGATAAAATCTTGCTTCGAGGAACTTCATGTATTACGTTTTTATCGATGCGGGAGATGTTTGTTTTCTACGGATTTCAGAACCAGAAGCGGAGATTTGAATTTCCAAGCCAGCGAGGGACTTAAAGGTAAAACAGATTACAGTTTTCGATGAGTATTTATGTTGATATCAATCTGTGAGTGACTTTTTATTAGTGTTATTGTTAGTTTTGGAGAATTGATTTTAAAACGTGCTTAAATTCAGTTGTATCGATCTCTTGAATTTCATCGAAGAAAGCTTGAACTCGATGAGCTATAATTAAATGGTACGCGTTTTGCTTTTAAACGTAAACTAATGGAGATTTGAATAAATTTTTTCGAAAGATTGTGTTGTCCATTTTTTTTATGTGTTTGTTCATTCATTAGATAGATTGAAAAGCGATTTTATGTAAACAAAACAAGACTGATTTTATAGTACAGTTCTATCTTCACTCGCATCGCCTTATGCAAATATGTTTGTGTATTTTTGCAATTTTTGATTTTCAAATCAGTTTCTCGGGCAATTTTTGACAAACATAAACTGTATTTTATTCGGAAACTAGTGGTACTAGTTATTCTAGACAGAGAAAAGTTGTTTTTGTGAACTTTTGTACGGTCTATAAAAATGTACTGTGCAGACGGTCGCGTAATACTGTTTTTGAGAATTGCTATAATTGAAAATAGCCCGTTCGTCAATCTTAATTCTTGTGCTTCCAATCTTTCACCTTAGTTAAATTTCACCTTAGTTAATAAGCATAGTTAAGTGCGACGCTGTTAGGCTTGGGCTATGTATATATATTATGAAGTGCCCAAGGTCCAAGGGTCCAAGGCCCAAGGTCCGAGTTACGTGCATTTCTGGACATAAGTGGATCTTAAATACGCACAAGACAAGAACTGACACTGGCGACTTGTTAATTGATTTGGCTAGCGAATTTGTCAGTCGAAATGATAGCCGCAAACGTAACATTGGAACATTTACTGACGCTGATCTCCTTCATATAGCCAACTAACTGGACTAGCATATCATGAATCCGAAATAGGTTTAAGACATTTCTTTTTTCTTGATAAGTTGTTCTGTTTGGTGAAATCCACTTTAAATGGTAAAAGAACATAAATTAAGGACTGGCTTTAATATTAAGCTTTTGTCACTTTGAATGAACGCCATACCATATTATAATTATGTTTTAAATGTACGTTTTTGTGAAAAAAAAAAAAAACTAACAGAATGGTGATAAAAATTTGACAAAATTTTCTTAGGATTGATAGAAATAAACGCGTTTCCGGTGATTTCAGAAGCTCTAAATTTTAAAAATTTCCGGGGAAGCATACCTCCGGACCCCCTAGATAAGCTCGCACGTTCGGCGCTCGTTGAGCTCATTCTATGCGCGAGCTAGCCCCACCAATACAAAATATGCTACGCAGTCCCTGAATTAAGCAGATTAAGATATATCGATTACGTGTTCCCTTTGTGGTACACCAGCATAGAGGAACTAAATGGGTTCATTGAACAGGCTAACAGATATCACCAAACCATTACTTTTACGACTGAAATCTCAGAGAAAGAAACTATTTTCTTGGATATGTGCGTCGACAAAGGTGATAGATTTAAAGAAACGTCTATCCTCGACGTACGCAAAATAACGTTTGAAGAGAATATAAGAAAATTGAAATCACGCCTACATTTGAGAGGGTATCCATATACTCTGGTTCATAAAGTCCTCTCAGAAATGAAATTCGAAGAGAGAAAGTCGGCCCTTCGACAGAAGGAAAAAAGGATACAAGAAAATTCTACCTTTTGTCACACAATATCACCAGCGGTGTCCAATTTAAAGAAAATCGTTATGGATAAATGGCATTTAATACAGAACCAACTGTTGCTGAGGGAGATATATAAAGAGCCTCCCATTATCTCCTATAAAAGAGGGAAATCGCTTAAAGACATACTCGTTATAGCGAAACTCTAAGGCGAGAACATCACATTGGCGAACAGCGGGAGTCGTGCAGGCCTGTCACTACTTTGTAACCTCTTTCAAGAAAAAAAAATGCACCAATCTCTCAGGGAAATAACCATCTGAACATACAGCAAGGGGGGTGTGTTCTCCCTACAGTGTACATTTAATGTCAAATGTCAAAAAGTTAACCTTAAATGAGATATAGAAAATGGAGAAAGTTTAAGGGCATTTATTAAAGGTCAGTGTTGGTACATTTATAATCTTGGTATTAAAAGCCAAAGAACAAAATTTCTAATAATGTTAATTTCAATGGCATTTTACGCAGAGCAGTCCGACATTTAAGTGTTAAATGTGGTTTTCCTATAGGCAAGCAGTTATGTCAAACTTATGTCCCCACATCCTTGATTTTGAAGAAAAAATTGTATTTAAAAAAAATCTTGCATGGCTATAACGCTGAAAAAAAAAATTCGACACCGTTGCATGTCAGGAAAAAAAATTCCACCGCCAAAAGTTTGGCGAAAAAAAATTCTTACCCAAACCTAATCACCCAAGTGCCCAACCCACTTGTGATACGGGAAGAGTTACTTATTGACCCTTATTTGACCATATAAGATCACCAGAATTCAGAACACGATGAATGGCTTTGAAATAAATGAGCGCCAAAAATTAGACTTGCCACAAGTAGACTGCGAAGCCCACGAGAGCGCGACGAAGTTGCGAAAAGCGAGCGCTAGCGACGAAGTCGCGAGTCGACTTGTTTCGTCTGCATGATATCGAATTTAATTTGCATATTGTTGGCGCGAAAATGTAAGTGTGACCAAATGGTTCACGCATCCGGCTGGTAAAATAAACAGTTCTCAAATGCGGCTCAAATAACTAGATACAATGAATTGTTATAAAAGGCGACAGCCCACAAATCCTGCTCGTCGCTAAAAGCATTTTAGCCTAGCTTTAAGAATAAGTCTACCCCAAGAACGTTCCTGACGGATTTTTTTCTTTCAGATCAAAATAAAGATATAACAGACCTTTTGTTCTAAATGTTGTCGTACAAACAGGTCGGTTAAAAATGGCGCGCTGCAGGCGAGAAAAGTCCGTTCTCCGCCCGACCACCGAAACCGAAAAACGGACTTTGAGAAAGTCTAGCCAAAAATCAACTGCATGTCCAAGAGAGAGGAAGAGACGGGCCTTGGGAACGAGGTTGGTAGACGTTTCAATAACAAATAAATAGATCATTAAAACAGACCGTCGGCCGTCGCGTGTTGATATGGACGATATGGTCAATAATGTTTAACTTTTATTGGTAAATTGTACAACTTTCTGAAGTCCCTGTTTATTTTCAGTGTTTATTGTGTCGCTGTCGTAATTTGTCGTATTTTTGAAGCGGAATCGAGTCGCTTGTCGCTGTTCAGAACGTCTCGTGTCGGAGTTTTCGGGGCCATGTCGCTTGTCGCTTTTACTAAGGCCTCTTAAGCCGAGATGTTTTTAAAAAGCTCGCATTTTCAATTGGCTATACATGACAGGAAACGAAACCTAATCACTAGCTCTATTCCTACAAGAGACACCATTCGGCCCGAAGGTACACAATTTTTGAGTCAACGGAAAAAGCGACAAAATATTTTCATTTGCCTTTTTTGCAATAGTCTACCTTAGTGAAGTGTTTAGAGAAAACATTCCTTTTCTCAGTCTTTTTACTGAACTCTTTGACATGCACAAAGTTCTTGTTTTGTCTCATACTTTACATTCACTGCACATATAAATTGGCTGTTTAAAAACATTGCCAGTAAATCAATTTTAATCCCAATTTTAGTTCTGTTTAAATATCAATAAATAAAGATAGTAAATATTTTAACCTTCAATTGGTACATCTTTCCCAAATTTCGATTGATAAGAAAATCGCCATTGTAATGCCATACAAGTCATTGCTACTAAAATACTGTGAATACAAAAAATAGAAAAACTAAGTAAAAGGGCTATCTAGTCAAGATAGATTCAATACAAGTAGTTTTGCCACCCCCAACCCTCCTCACAAGTTTCCCCCGTAGCAACCCAATTCGCCTCCTCATTCGCTTAAATAAAGTTTCTATCTATCTATCTATCTATAAGTTGAAGTTTCCCCTCAGTAAAATGAAGACTATTTTGAACAAATGCGCTAGATTAACATGAAAAGTATTTACATTCACACTCGTGATTCTTTTGTTGCTCATGACTTTTATCTTGGTGGCTCCTAAAAGATCCTAAAAGAGCCCTTAAGTCCTCTATCACTGCAATGTCTAACTCTACGGTTAGACCTACAGGTATTTTCAATCTTTCAACTTCAATAGACCATTTAGCAGCTTTACACATATAACCTATCAGTCTTTACTACATTTACCTATCAAAGGCACCCAACTTTTCCAATTCTTGTTGTTTTTTTATTAACCTTACGTTCTCTCGCATTAACGAGATGGCTTTAAGAGCCCTTTGATTTTATTATTACAGCCATGCTCCATCACGCGTGACCAGTATCCACGAGGCTGAAAATGAAATGGACATTTGAATATTTCTTTGTAACGTCCAAGATTTGAATGAAACCTTGAAGTTCTCGCTGGAAAACACTTTGAAAGTCACAAGTTAACGGAAAAATAACTTCGCTACACGCATGAAAAACCTAATACAGTCGAACCTCCCGTAAACGGACACCCTCGGGACCAAGGGTAAGTGTCCGCTTACGGGAGGTGTCCGCTTACTGGAGGTTGAAAAAAAAATAGTGCACCAGAGGGCGTATAATGCACCAGTGCATGTCTTTTAAAGCTTTTAAAGTGCCCCTATGATCAAATTTTTGATTTTTTGATTTGTATTGTTCGGATATGTAACATCCTTTCCAGTTTATAGTTATGAATCCTGGCTGCAATTTTACCATTTTTATGTAACATGATATTTTGTTGCTCTCGGAATGAATTTACAAAACCGACGCGTAAACTTGAAAACTCCGTTCAATTTTCAAAAATACTGGTCACGCGTGATGGAGCATGGCTGTAATATTTTATTGCGAACAAGGAATCAGAGAATTAACTCGGTGTGTAAATTATAGTGCTAAGGTAAACCCATAAATTTCCCTGTACTGAGCGTTAGCCCTAGTAAGGAAATAACAACAACAACAACAACAACCTTTATTCATGTGTCAATCTAAAATAGCAGTTATACAACCACTAACTGGGGACACTAAATACTACCTAAAAATATTTAAAAATAGGAAATGAGGGACCACACGAGGGAAAGAAAAAAATCTTTGACCTCTGTGTGTAAATTATAGTACTATAATTTACACACAGAGTTAATTCTCTGATTCCTTGTTTGTATCACCAGTGCTACGTGGCTCAACATTTATTTGTACCCTTCACATTCTCATTGCCACGAATTGCCACCTTATTACCCACGATCTGCTCCCGTACGGCCTCGTGGCTCAAGCGGTAGAGCAACGGAAGATCTAATCCGGAGATCGTGGGTTCGAATCCCACCGAGGTCAAAGATTTTTTTCTTTCCCTCGTGTGGTCCCTCATTTCCTTAGTAGGGCTAACGCTCAGTACAGGGAAATCTATGGGTTTACCTTAGCACTATAATTTACACACAGAGTTAATTCTCTGATTCCTTGTTTGTATCACCAGTGCTACGGGGCTCAACATATATTTTATTGGGTTCGACGATAGGAAAACGCAGTCCTAATCTTGGGGTTCCTGTGGTCACCTATCACGTGATTTCGCCGGCGTGAGGAATCGAGATTTTTTGGGTGGGCGATGTGCAAAATCTGCGCCATTTTGAATAATAAGAACTACAGTCGGACCTCTATTAAGCGGCCACCCTCGGGACTTTGAAAACTGGCCGCTTAATAGAGGTTGGCCGTTTAATAGAGGTGCAATATAAATTGGATAGAAATGACAGTCAACGTAATTTTATTGCCTCTATATAGCAAAAGGCTTGTTGAAAAGTGAACATATGTGAAGATAAATGCAAAAATCATTGAAACAAAAAATTAAGTGCCCTGTGTTTGCGCATTTCAAGTCCGTGCAAAGTTCTAGCTCTAACACAGAGAGCATGTAGTCGATAAGTACAGTATTTTTTGGTGTTGAGTAGGTACAGAAAAATATGCAAATCCATGTAACAAAACATCAAGTTTCTTAGGCCTTTTTTGCACCAATAGTCTGTAACAATTTTAGCTCAAAATATTTCACGGACGATTTATTCCTCGCGAAGCGAGGGCCGAAGGCCCGAGCGTAGCGAGGTTAATAAATTTGTCGTCCCTCGGGAGCTGAGCCGCGTGAATTCGAGCGAAAAATATATTTATATATATATATATATATGTATATATATATATATTTATATACTCGATGGTGTCCGGCAGTTGCCTGGCAACAAAAATCGCGACCGCTGACAATGGCGTATTCATGTTTATTCATGGCGGCCGTGCCGGCGGCCGTCATAGTCTGTGAAAAAATGTTTACTCTCGGTGAAACACAACCAATTTCTGATACAAATGAGAAAGAACAGCAAAGACAACAACGTTGGATTCCACAAGTGGCTGGAAATCCTTGTCCGTGTAAATTAACCACCGAAACTCCGCTGAACGGTGACTTGAAATTCAGCGCGATCGCGATCGAGCAACGAAGAGAGGTCAAGAGACCGGCATCGACAGCATAGATTACAAAGACTTTGAACAGCCTAGGCACGCCGTTTGACTAGATTCAAACGCCTTGACAAATGCCGCCATTAGAATTCTCAACGAAACCGCTCAGGAGAGGCGACACCGACTGGAAGACTGTTGGACAAAATGATTCTGTTCGGTAGACTCAACGAGAGGTGGCAAGAATTACACGATCAGCTAAATACTCGTGACGAATATCTTTCATACCTGATCGATACGGTAGGGAAAAGCAAACACTGATTACAGGAAAGGCTCAGAGAAGAAGAGCGATTAAGAAATGTAGCTCAAAACACCGGCTAAACTACTGAGAGGATAATCAAACACTAAAAAATAATTATCTTACTACACACTGTAATTATTTGATGTTTATTGATATTCTCACTAACGTCACTAAGGAAATTTTTAAATGATCAAAACTACAGATCACACAGGTGGAAATTATTTCCCAAATATACAACATTTACATGATGTAGCATTGTTTGTGAATGAAACAGTGTTCGAGTTGTATGTATACAGTATCTTGAGTTTACAGCATTCTTCATAAAATAGTTCAATAAGAAATAACATTCGAATGGTTTAGTAAGGAGAATTTCTATTTACAATTTGGATAAAAACATTTTGTTAGGAAAAAACAATTTTCTGTTAGCAATCATGACCACCTAATGTCAATGTGTAGCAACCCTATACATGTAGCTAAACACATGACACATCAACATTACTGCTTCACATTTATTATTGGAACGGCGATCAGTATCTTAAATCTCCTCACAATATCAGTGTACGAGCAAGTACATAAATTATACAGATTGAGAACCTGATCACCTTCAACATAAGTTGTCTGTGGAAATTGAATACAAATTCACTATAGTTATATGGCTATGTGAACTGCATTGACACCAGTAAGGAGAATGTACATCAACAAATTAATTTTGATTTCAAGATTTTTAAAGGTGCTAACTGGTCATGAAGGCCTAAGTCCTGGTCTTAACCTACAAATTCTCCATCCAGGTCTCTATACATTGCTTATGGTATTTGCAGAGAATCTGTTGCTTCATCTTGAATATTCATGTTTTGTAATCAATTTTGTAATTCCCATGACCTGTATCCAAAATATAGTATTGTTACTGTTAAGAGAATCTCATGCCACTTTCACCATTGAGTTGTTATTTTTTGGACAACATCACTTTTCAGCAGCAGTAACCTCCTGTGATCTCAACCATTCAAACGAATAGAGAATTGCATTACCGATTGTTTGATTCCCAGTATATAGAACAAAAACTATAGCAGTATGTATTAAAAGGAAACAGAAGATAGCACTAGCTCACAAGTTTCAAAAATGGAATTTAATTAAGACAATCAAAATAAACAGAACAAGTGGTAAAACAGAACAACACTGCTGCATATTGTCCTGGACCCATGTCCCACAACAGTACTTAATACATCCACTTTCAGACCAATTTTCCTTCTGACAATAATTAATGAAGACAGGGGGGGGGCAGTCCCATGGCAGTTACAGCGACCCACAGCTCAAAACCCAACACTGACTAACACCAGCTCCCATTTATTTTATTTTAGGAAGACAGGGCACAAAGTACAAGTTAAATTGAAGAGACTGAGAACGAAAATGCCTCAACTTTACATGAGGTCATTGCCAGCAAGCAACCCAACCTCTCCATTTATATCAGAAATTCCATCTTTCCCTCCCACATCACTAAAATTTTGCAGTGCATCCTCCCCCGAGCTTCGCGAGGTTCTGCGAGACACGTATTTCTAGTTTAAAATAATCCGTCACTGCTGTTTGCCGTTGTGGAGCTCGGAGTTGTAACGAGAAGATCAAGTCATTTGCCTTTCCGATAGATAGGGCAAGGCCCTGGTAACCGTGAAACTGGGCAAGTGGAGATTAAATTGCAGTTTTTATTGTTATCAGTTATCACCTTCATATTATCTGTCAGCACCATTTCGCTTGAAAAGATGATTTGCTGGCCACTTAATAGAGGTAAAAATACAGTAAATACTAAACTTGCAACAGCAAAAAGGTGGCCGCGGCCGCTTAATAGAGGTGGCCGTTGAATAGAGGTATCGAATACAGCACTTTACTGACAAATAATTCGGGACTTTAGAAAGTGGCCGCTTAATGGAGGGTGGCCGCTTAATAGGTGGCCGCTTAATAGAGGTCCGACTGTATGCGCACGCATCTATTTCTTTTTATCAAGAGCGCGGGCTACAAGTGGAGTGAAATTACTTGAGACCAATCAATCAATCAATCAATCAATCTTTATTTGCCCCAATAATATTATTTACAAAGATGATATATTACAGTGTCTTAAAAAGGAGCAGGAGCCCTCAACAAACCCTTCTGGGCTTTACGGGGAGAGCCCCTGTTACAAAGGTGATACTACATTTAAAGAATACATATGGCTTAATGTTCATATTTAACTAATTTTAACTAATCAATTAAGTTGATTGAGTGTGAAGGTATTTTTTGATATATTTCTTAAATACATATAGTGATCTAGAGCTTATAATTTCTGTTGGGAGGTTGTTCCAAATCTGACATCCTTTATATTTGATAGAATATTTCTTATAATTCGTACGAGCATAGTTTTTATGGATTTTTGATGAGGATCTTGTATTATGACTATGCATTTCCATATTGAGTTTAAATGTCACAGGAAGCATCCTATTGAAATAATTAAATGTAAATAAGGCTATCGCTTCATCATTTATTTTATGGAGTGGTAGAATAGATAACTGTTGAAACAGTGAGCTTGTATGTGCTCTATAATCTGAAAATGTAATGATTCGTATTATCTTCTTTTGCATTTTTTTTATGGATTCTAACCTTGTTGGATATGTATTGCCCCAAATTATATTCCCATAATGAAGATATGGATAAACTAGTGTGCAATAAAGAGTTCTCAGAATCGTTGAGGATATAAAGTGTCTTGCTTTACAAAGTATTCCACAGGTTTTTGATATTTTATCTCTGACATAATTGATGTGTTGTTTCCACGTCAAGGTTGAGTCGATATGAATGCCTAAAAATTTTGTGGATTCAACTTGTTTTATTTCTCGATCATTTATTTTAATGTTAATTTCTTCTTTCACTTGAGACCACGTTTTTCTGTTTTTGTTCGTGCCGTCCTTCGTGCTTTCTTCTGCCTTTGCTGTTTTTCGCAGTGTTTTTTTTTTTAATGTAAGAATGATTTAATCCCAAAGTCCCTAGATCCTTAGTCATAATGTTCACCGATCCCGAAAACGCGTTCACTCTAGTCATACACATGGCCTATAAAGTGACCTTATCTTAACTTTGCATATTTAAAAGCCTAACGGAATCTCATATACTTTATTTCCTACTTGTCAAACTAACGATGTCCTAAATCACTTGATAAGATCAATGAATGAAAATATTGAAATGAACCGATTTCCGACAAACATCATTTCTTCAGTCTTTCAGCTGTTGTAACAAACATATCGAACGAACTCTGTTAATCTGTGATTACTGCTAGTTTTACTCTCAGTCTGCATTTTACCCCTGGTCTGCAGTTTGCAGTCTGCAGTCTGCATTTAACCCCCGGTCTGCAGTCTGCAGTCTGCGTTTTACACTGACCGCAAGCACAAAAAGACAGCACAACAACAAGGCAAGGTAAACTTGTAGGTATCGAGCATAGTTTGTGAAAGACATGCAATCTTTGTACTCGACTTCAATGTATCAAGAGGTTTGTGAATTGATATTTGCTGAAAGATGACAGTGGGCTATCCAAACACGAAAAATTAAGCTTATAACATTTCGGCGTTCTCAAATAATCGTTACTATGACCATTTTGATAGAGGAGATGTCAAAACTCACTCAGTCTGCATTTACCCCTGGTCTGCAGTCTGCAGTCTGCATTTTACCCTCAGTCTGCATTTTACCCCCGGTCTGCAGTCTGCAGTCTGCAGTCTGCGTTTTACACTGACCGTCTTGACGGAGGACAACTCTTCGTTTACATCTTGGAAGGTACTTACAACATTATAAACGGCCGAGAGAGCACTGTTGTTGCTGAAATCCTGTTGATTTGAAGAACCTGACCCCGTTTCCCTTATCTCTGAACTCACAATTGAATTTCTCTCACGATGCGCTGAATTCTGTCTTCTTCCATTGCCGCCATGTTGTTGTTGCTTGGTACAGCCCGCGGGATACGGGTAAGCTCATTTGCATAACTTTGCACGCCGATATATATATGTCGAAAATTACGTCATCGCCTTGACATATGTTTTGTAAACTGTGGACATATATATTGCAATTTGGACATATATATTACTAGAAATACGTGTCTCGCAGAACCTCGCGAAGCTCGGGGGAGGATGCACTGCAAAATTTTAGTGATGTGGGAGGGAAAGATGGAATTTCTGATATAAATGGAGAGGTTGGGTTGCTTGCTGGCAATGACCTCATGTAAAGTTGAGGCATTTTCGTTCTCAGTCTCTTCAATTTAACTTGTACTTTGTGCCCTGTCTTCCTAAAATAAAATAAATGGGAGCTGGTGTTAGTCAGTGTTGGGTTTTGAGCTGTGGGTCGCTGTAACTGCCATGGGACTGCCCCCCCCCTGTCTTCATTAATTATTGTCAGAAGGAAAATTGGTCTGAAAGTGGATGTATTAAGTACTGTTGTGGGACATGGGTCCAGGACAATATGCAGCAGTGTTGTTCTGTTTTACCACTTGTTCTGTTTATTTTGATTGTCTTAATTAAATTCCATTTTTGAAACTTGTGAGCTAGTGCTATCTTCTGTTTCCTTTTAATACATACTGCTATAGTTTTTGTTCTATATACTGGGAATCAAACAATCGGTAATGCAATTCTCTATTCGTTTGAATGGTTGAGATCACAGGAGGTTACTGCTGCTGAAAAGTGATGTTGTCCAAAAAATAACAACTCAATGGTGAAAGTGGCATGAGATTCTCTTAACAGTAACAATACTATATTTTGGATACAGGTCATGGGAATTACAAAATTGATTACAAAACATGAATATTCAAGATGAAGCAACAGATTCTCTGCAAATACCATAAGCAATGTATAGAGACCTGGATGGAGAATTTGTAGGTTAAGACCAGGACTTAGGCCTTCATGACCAGTTAGCACCTTTAAAAATCTTGAAATCAAAATTAATTTGTTGATGTACATTCTCCTTACTGGTGTCAATGCAGTTCACATAGCCATATAACTATAGTGAATTTGTATTCAATTTCCACAGACAACTTATGTTGAAGGTGATCAGGTTCTCAATCTGTATAATTTATGTACTTGCTCGTACACTGATATTGTGAGGAGATTTAAGATACTGATCGCCGTTCCAATAATAAATGTGAAGCAGTAATGTTGATGTGTCATGTGTTTAGCTACATGTATAGGGTTGCTACACATTGACATTAGGTGGTCATGATTGCTAACAGAAAATTGTTTTTTCCTAACAAAATGTTTTTATCCAAATTGTAAATAGAAATTCTCCTTACTAAACCATTCGAATGTTATTTCTTATTGAACTATTTTATGAAGAATGCTGTAAACTCAAGATACTGTATACATACAACTCGAACACTGTTTCATTCACAAACAATGCTACATCATGTAAATGTTGTATATTTGGGAAATAATTTCCACCTGTGTGATCTGTAGTTTTGATCATTTAAAAATTTCCTTAGTGACGTTAGTGAGAATATCAATAAACATCAAATAATTACAGTGTGTAGTAAGATAATTATTTTTTAGTGTTTGATTATCCTCTCAGTAGTTTAGCCGGTGTTTTGAGCTACATTTCTTAATCGCTCTTCTTCTCTGAGCCTTTCCTGTAATCAGTGTTTGCTTTTCCCTACCGTATCGATCAGGTATGAAAGATATTCGTCACGAGTATTTAGCTGATCGTGTAATTCTTGCCACCTCTCGTTGAGTCTACCGAACAGAATCATTTTGTCCAACAGTCTTCCAGTCGGTGTCGCCTCTCCTGAGCGGTTTCGTTGAGAATTCTAATGGCGGCATTTGTCAAGGCGTTTGAATCTAGTCAAACGGCGTGCCTAGGCTGTTCAAAGTCTTTGTAATCTATGCTGTCGATGCCGGTCTCTTGACCTCTCTTCGTTGCTCGATCGCGATCGCGCTGAATTTCAAGTCACCGTTCAGCGGAGTTTCGGTGGTTAATTTACACGGACAAGGATTTCCAGCCACTTGTGGAATCCAACGTTGTTGTCTTTGCTGTTCTTTCTCATTTGTATCAGAAATTGGTTGTGTTTCACCGAGAGTAAACATTTTTTCACAGACTATGACGGCCGCCGGCACGGCCGCCATGAATAAACATGAATACGCCATTGTCAGCGGTCGCGATTTTTGTTGCCAGGCAACTGCCGGACACCATCGAGTATATAAATATATATATATATACATATATATATATATATATAAATATATTTTTCGCTCGAATTCACGCGGCTCAGCTCCCGAGGGACGACAAATTTATTAACCTCGCTACGCTCGGGCCTTCGGCCCTCGCTTCGCGAGGAACAATTTGGACATATAAATTGCAATTTGGACATATATTTAACAAATTTACACCGGTTTTCCGTGGTGTGGACTCTTATTTACCACGATTTACGTCATCACATGGTCAAAATGTTGTGGACTCACGAGGCGCAGCCGAGTGAGTCAGCAACAAATTTTGGCCATGTGATGACGTAAATACCGTGGTAAATAAGACTCCACACCACGGAAAACCGGTGTAAATTTGTTTTTTACAACAATATTTAGAAAAAAATGCAAGGAAAAATCGAAGTCTTGTTACAAAACGTGACAGCAAAGAAAGAGCAAGCGTTGTCTATAACTTTCTCGCAATCTGATTGGTTGTTTTCAAGCGCGCGTGATGTTAGCGTCAGCACCGTTGTCTGGACTCTCATTTACCACTCACGTCGACCAATCAGATTGCGAGTTTAGCGGCAATTGTGGTAAAAATCAATATTTCGACATTTTGAGCCTATTTGACAAGCATAGACATACTCAAAGCGTCTCGTAAGTTTCTAAATATCCGCTATGATAACAAGGTCAAGAGTTTAGTTTCTCAGAAATAAACTACAATAGGCCGTCCTTAGTAACAACTTTACGAAGACAAGATGGGCTTCTTTCATTGAAGCCAATGATCAATGTGGAGTAAAACTTCTGTTATATCGTCTAGTTAAACATTGCTCAACAAATACACGTCTTTTATCCTAGTAGTGCAGCCCAACTGATTACAAACTTCCTTTACTGTTTACATCACACAAGTTGTTTTGGTTTTCGCTTCCTCTCGAATATCGCCGGGAACACGGATGTATATGATTTTCAATGTTACTAAGAATTCGTCGTTTACAATATATCGTAGTACCGTTATAATCATCATCGTAAATACTTTCAAACAAATAATATTTTCAGAAATAGGCCCGAATTTCTCAAGGGATTGGTTAAGGCAGCCTGCGAGTAAACTTCTCCAAGTTTTATGTTTGCTTCCGCGAGAAGCAAGGAACATAAGAGACGTCTACGCGCAGGCTATGATCAAGGTTGCAGTGAATCGAAACATGTCGATAAGATACGTTTGCGCGCAGACTATGATCAAGGTTGCAGTGAATCGGAACATGTCGAAAGCACGCTAAAGTTTCTAAAGTGTTTGTCAGGTCACTGTGGCCGAATATACATTACAGTTTGCTAGTTTTGGCCCGGGGGGGGTACTCCCTATAATGGGCTATACGGGGATGCTCCGCCCGAAAGGGGTACCTTTTTGAGGCTGGAGGTATATGAAAGGGTCGCGATTTCACGAGTTGAAGTATATGAAAGGGTAGGGATTTCACGAAGAATAGGAAAGGGTACCGAAAACACGCCGATGAGGCATAAAAAAGGTAGGGAAAACTGCCATTTAAGTCTAATAAAAAGGGCCTTTCAAAATAAATCAAACAGACGTACGTAAAGGCTATATGAAAGGAGTACCATTTTCATTAAAAGGTATATGAAAGGGGTACCATTTTCAATGAAAGGTATATGAAAGGGGTACCTTTTCTGTCAAAAACGGTATATGAAAGGGTAAGGGTTTGAACCTCGGGGCGGAGCATCCCCGTACAAAACTTTGTTGGGTACCCCCCCCGGGAGTTTTGGATGGCATTTATAAACTCATCCCTTATTCAACATCATAAATTTCGAGATTGGGTCGAAGCAATTTGCCGGTTATCAGAAAGTTCTAACTAAAACTGTAGTATCAAAAGTCATCAGTTATATTCTACTTCAATATAGAATCCTACCTTGATTTCCGGAAGAGTTCGTCAAGGCACGGTCCGCAAAATCTGTGGCCACATTTCGTTTGGGCTGGCTCTTTCATGGGTAAGTGACAGATTCCACATTTTAATTCCCATTCGACTGCTGAAACAAACTCTTCTTCGTATCCACCAGGCGACGTATTTGCTGCCTGAACTTGATAACGCGCCATACTTCGAACCTTCGGATAGCTGGCTAGCTCCTTAGCTCCAGTGATAGGGACGAATAAAATAAATCTTTGCTGACGTTTCCTGGTTACCACAAATCAAACAATATTCTACGCATGTTACACTTTCCAATGCGGAAGTGGAACCACTCACCCGATATCTTGCCATACAGCTTGGAACATTTGATACACGAAGTAGGGAGTGAAGTTTCTCAGTTCGCATGCGCAATCGTATCCGACTTAAAATGGCGGACAAGAATTTGGTTTTATCGCATCCAACATCCAATTATAGAATATAATTTGGACATATATATTGCAATTTGGACATATATATCAATATTTCGACATTTTGAGCCTATTTGACAAGCATAGACATACTCAAAGCGTCTCGTAAGTTTCTAAATATCCACTATGATAATAAGGTCAAGAGTTTAATTTCTCAGAAATAAACTACAATAGGCCGTCCTTAGTAACAACTTTACGAAGACAAGATGGGCTTCTTTCATTGAAGCCAATGATGAATGTGGAGTAAAACTTCTGTTATATCGTCTAGTTAAACATTGCTCAACAAATACACGTCTTTTATCCTAGTAGTGCAGCCCAACTGATTACAAACTTCCTTTACTGTTTACATGTACGAATAAAATAAATCTTTGCTGACGTTTCCTGGTTACCACAAATCAAACAATAATCTACGCATGTTACACTTTCCCATGCGGAAGTGGAACCACTCACCCGATATCTTGCCATACAGCACGGAACATTTGATACACGAAGTAGGGAGTGAAGTTTCTCAGTTCGCATGCACAATCGTATCCGACTTAAAATGGCGGACAAGAATTTGGTTTTATCGCATCCAAATCAGTCGCGCGTCATTTCAATCTTGCTAACCATTCTAAACAACACATGACAATCTGTGGCGTTTCCCTACACCAGGGCAACACAGAAAGCCGTAAAAACTTAGAACAAAAAAATCATCTTTCGAATCGGCACTCTCAAACCCCACGGAATTAACGAACGCTTTTCATTCAACTAATTTACATTTGTTTTTGACCTCACAAAATTTCCACCAATGGCGGAGCTCCTCCTACTATAAAAACCACACACTACCCACAATCCCTTGATTCGCTCCGACGAAGGGCTAGCGCTCGAAACGTCAGC
The DNA here is from genome assembly GCA_022457155.1 of Cladopsammia gracilis. Lineage (NCBI taxonomy): Eukaryota > Metazoa > Cnidaria > Anthozoa > Scleractinia > Dendrophylliidae > Cladopsammia > Cladopsammia gracilis. Next base: position 841,380 of record JAJGOT010000369.1, read on the forward strand.
TTTCTCGAATCTTTTTACGGTGGCTAATTTACCTTATCGACTCAGTCGATAAAACCAAATTCTTGTGCTTCACCCCCACCGACGCAGCACCACAGTTTCTCTAGAAACTAACCCCATTCATTTGTTGTTTATTTGCTGCGACCATTAATTTTTTACATTAGTATTTTTCACTCGACAGCTTTCAGACCAGAAGACCGAAATCAACGATGCCAAACCTCAAGACACTCACCAAGGAGCTACGCCAGGAAATCGTAAGTTATCTCATTCCTTTCCCACCCACTTCCAGTAATTTAGCTTTTCGTTTAGCCACTCACATCTTCACCAAAACTAGGTTTTGTAGTCACATTAATTTCATCGGCCGTTGCCTGCTATCCAAAGTCATTCCAAAAGGTTTTCGTTTAAATTTTCACGCTTCTACATTCTCTGATTACAACGAACAATACCTTCACGAAATTCAACATGCTCAAAGTTCCTTTTCACGCAACATTATGAGGATCACTATCAGAGCTATGTGCCTAAAACGAAACGAACTCGACAAGCAAATTCTCCAATATCGTTCTAAACTTAGCAAAATTTGCCAAGCTGTTTTAGTACAATCTATCAGCGCTAAGGAACTCAACGCTAAATTGTTCCACACCTTAAACCAAATCAAGGCCCAAAAACTTGATCATTTAATAGGCCCTCAATCATCCGAAGACTCTCCACTTGATAATCACAACGCCGTAGTTACAATTCCGGAAAATTTACCGCTTTCTGATTCGGAGAGATCTGTTCTTAGTAAAGGTTTAAATTTTGTTCCCATAGCCAAACAAACCGACGAATTTTCAGTCAAACAAGATGTTGAAACTTTCCTTCGCCGCGTCCAATTAAAAGCATTTTTCCATGACAAAGAAAAAAATTATGACACCTCGGAAAAAGATGTTTTTGAATCACTGATCATTCGCAAATCTAAATGGACACCCCCAGAGGGCCAGTTTTCTTCTTTAGATTTTTTTGTCAAAAAATGTCGTCACGATGTCAAAAAACTTAAATTCAACCGCCACACCAAAATTTCCAACCTTTCAACAGGAGAGTGGACAGCGCTTAAAAGTCTTAGCAAGCGACGCGACATTGTTATCAAAGCGGCCGACAAAGGCGGCGCGGTAGTTGTTTGGCGGACCGACCTTTACCGACAAGAGGCTTTTCGGCAACTTTCTGACACCGCTTTCTATGCCAAAGTTGATAAAGATCTCACTCCTACCAACCAAAAAATTGCCAAAGAAACTATCCAAGACCTCATTACTAAACAACAATTACCAGTTACCGCCAATAATCTCATCATCACTTTTGATCCTAGAACCTCGCGCGTCTATTTCAAGCCGAAAATCCACAAACCAAACAATCCGGGCCGACCAATTGTTTCCGCTTGTAGCTGTCCTACTGAACTAATTTCTAGCTATTTAGACAAAATCATGGCCCCCATTGTCAAATCACTACCCTCGTACATTAAAGACACCAACCACGCACTCGAAATTTTCCGTGATTTTAGTTTTCCCAGCGAAAACAAATTAATTTTCACTATTTCACTTTCTCCTATGACCTCTTTATATACCGTCATCCCCAATGACGAAGGACTTTTAGCACTAAAATATTTTTTCGACCAGCGCTCCATTCAAAACCCAAGCTCAGAAGCACTGCTCCGCTTAGCCGAATTAGTTTTGACACTTAACTGTTTTTCATTTTCCCAAAACTACTACAAACAAGTAAATGGAGTCGCCATGGGCACCAAAATGGGACCAAGCTATGCCAACCTTTTTGTAGGCTACGTCGAAAAGAAATTTTTCGATCAGTACCAAGGAACCAAACCCGAGCTCTACGGCCGCTACATCGATGACTGCATTGGCGCTACCTCTTCCAGTAAAGAAGAACTTAATCAGTTCATAACTTCTGTCAATACTTTTCATCCGGCTCTAAAATACACCTGGGAAATTTCTGAAACCTCTGTCGCTTTTCTTGACATCAATATTTCGATCAACGGCAACAGTTTATCCACAAGTGTGCACTACAAACCTACAGATTCCCACAGTTATCTGTTACATTCATCCTCACATCCATCACACGTTAAAAACGCCATTCCGTATTCTCAATTTCTCAGACTTCGACGTCTTTGTAGTGATGACTCCGATTTTTCCAACAAATCGGAAGAAGCCGAAGAAATGTGCCAGTTTTTCAAGAAACGTGGGTACCCTGACTCTGTTGTTAAAACGGGCCAACAACGTGCACAACAGATCGACAGGCAATCAGCACTACAAACATCACAGAAGGAAGAAAACGAGAGAATTCCATTCACCCTCACTTTCCACCCACACAATCACACAGTCAAAAGCATCATTTAAAAAATTTCAAATTGCTCCAAAACGACCCCGAAACTGGCAGAATTTTTTCACAACCCCCACTAATTTCACTCAAACGTGACAACAATATAAGCAACTTTCTAGTTGCGAGTACACTAAAATCTGACGATGAACCGGGAACTTTTAAATGCGCACGCACACGATGCAACACTTGTCCTTTCATTCACAACGCCAACAAAATAACGGGACCTAAACGATCTATTAAAATCACTGATCGTTTTACATGCACCTCCGTAAATGTTATCTACTGCATAACATGTACTTTTTGCAAAAAGATATACATTGGCGAAACAGGGAGGAGACTGGGCGACCGTTTTCGAGAACATCTCCGAGACGTTGAAAAAAATGACAAAGACGCATCCAAACCAGTCGCGCGTCATTTCAATCTTGCTAACCATTCTAAGCAACACATGACAATCTGTGGCGTTTCCCTACACCAGGGCAACACAGAAAGCCGTAAAAAAAAAATCATCTTTCGAATCGGCACTCTCAAACCCCACGGAATTAACGAACGCTTTTCATTCAACTAATTTCGTACTTCGTTTCACCTTGTGCATTATTTAGCTAAACTATATTGTCATTATGTCGTAAAAAAACCTGTATTACCAGACATCTTGTAATAAAGCAGGTCCGTAGTGTCCATTAGGCACCCGGCAGCACGAGTCACAAAAAAAAAAAAAAAAAAAAAAAAAAAAAAAAAAACTAATTTACATTTGTTTTTCACGTCACAAAATTTCCACCAATGGCGGAGCTCCTCCTACTATATAAAACCACACACTACCCACAATCCCTTGATTCGCTCCGACGAAGGGCTAGCGCTCGAAACGTCAGCTTTCTCGAATCTTTTTACGGTGGCTAATTTACCTTATCGACTCAGTCGATAAAACCAAATTCTTGTGCTTCACCCCCACCGACGCAGCACCACAGTTTCTCTAGAAACTAACCCCATTCCTCTCTGGATAGTTGAGCGGGCGAGCAAATGCGCGACGGTAGAGTCTACTTTCTATAGCTCAGAAGGAGGTCGGACACTTACTGAGAATTATATAACGTAATGTCGACACTTAGAATTTTATTTTCAATAAATTTTTAAGTGTAAAAAAGAAAATCTAAAATCCCCAATCAGGATTGAACCTGTGACCTCAGATAGGCTTAGGCTTACATAGCCTATCGTACCACTGTACCACCTAGCTTCTAGGGCTGCTTAGTTCTAAATTTAACTATATAAACTGCTGACCCCAACCTCAACTGCAAGCTAACCAGTTACTCCGTTATATAATTCTCAGTAAGTGTCCGACCTCCTTCTGAGCTATGGAATCTAGCAATTTCCATGCGCGACAGCGGCGAGCGAGCGAATGCGAACCGACGGGGCTCTGGGGAAGAGGCGCCTCTCCCCCAGTTTCCCCTCGGCTCGTTCGCTCGCTCCAGTCTCGCCGAGCTTGTTTTTGTGATTAGCTCACCTGCTCGATTAACTGAAAAGGGACAGCTAGCAGTCTAAGAAATCAAAAGCTTTGTATACAGTTTAGGCTTCAGCTCTTCGCCTCAGACAATGCATCGTACTGGCAGTGGTTTTCAATATTAATAATCCATTAAATTTTAGTTTGAATAGTAATAAATATGTCGTTAGTTGGGAATTAAAATTCCAATTATGGGACATTATATTTAATTACTAATTTATTAGTGATTTAGGGTGCGAATTTTTAATATTTTAATGTCTGAATTTTAATTATAATTTTAGTAATTTTAGTTAGATTAGCAGTATTTTATTGTAAATAGCAGACGTTTTAACACGACCCCACAAGCGGCATCGCTTTGAATTAATTTCTATCCTGTATAAATAAAGTTATTGTATTTCTATGTATTGTAGTAGTTGTCAAACCATGCGTTAGAGAGTTAATTTTGCTTATTAAATGAATTTCATGATAAAATTGAATGCTAAGTCATCAAAAAACATTTTCGCTTTCAATTTTATCATAAATTATACTCTATTAAATGAACAACTTTTTTTGGACAATTTGACCTGAAAACTAAAGCTACTTTTTTTTTTTTTATTTCAGGGTGTAAACCCTCCAACAGCATGTTAATATTCCTGATTAGGCCTTTCCCGATTGCGCTGATAAAATCCTAAAAATGGCCAAAAAGTGCTTAAAATGTCAAAATAAAAGTAGGTAAAGCCGCACTCGGGCCACGATGGCCCACAAGGCCGGAGTTTAACCCGGTTTCCGTAGAATGAAGCAACTAGGAATATTGCTACTCCACGTGCCTTTCCATGACAACAGTCTTTTAAACACGTTACAGACGAGCAAGTTTTCTATGTCAAGTTTTGCCTTGACAAGTTTTACTTGCTCGTGTGTAAATAAAAACTTGCCAAGATTTTCCTTGTCAAGTGCACTTGTTCAAAAGCTGGCATGCTAGCTTTTGAACAAGGCAACTTGTCATTGGAAAACTTGCCAAGAATCGTTAGCTGCGAAATCACGGGCGCTCAGTATTGCACTAACCGAAAAAGGGTGTAAAAACTTTCCGAAACTTTCCTTATCTGTTTCTCTTAGTTCTTCAACTAAATTGTTTGCAAAACCTTGAGACTAACGACGTGTTTGCGTTGCCCAAGGGCGAACCCACCACCTGCAATTCATGTGTCTCTTCGAGTACTCATATTGCATAAGCAAAGCGAAACCAAGACCATAAGCAAGCACCTTGACTTTTCTCCCTTGTTAAATACATGTAAGCTATGATCAACGAATAAAATGGTGCACACGAGCAAGTAAAATTTGTGAAACTTGTCACGTACGCTTTTCATAGAAAACTTGCTCGTCTGTAACGTGCTTTATTCTTGACAACATTATTAGTTATTGAAATTTATGACCTGGAACACGATTCTCGTTGCGAGCGACACACACGGTTTTTTCATTAAAATGTTTTTAATAGAAGACATATGTTGCTCGTAATTTGCTCGAAATGTGAAATATTGCTCAAATGTTGCCCAAAGTGCTAAAAAGTGCTCAAGGGTGCTCAAAATGCAAGATAGTGCTCCAAACTAAAAAAAAGTGCTCAAAAGGTGTTCAGCGCAATCGGGAAAGGCCTATAGATGGTTTTCACTCACGTGACCTTCAGTCCTGTGGGACTCAAATAACAAAGGCCATGGCGGCCATGTTGGTGTACCTAACAAAAGAAGTCTTTTTGTAGCTGTACACCAATATGGCCGCCGTGACGTAACTTGAAAACCATCTATAACTGATTTTCTTGCAAAATGTTTCTTTTTAATTATGTAGAAGACCACCTGAAGCTGCTGATGAAAATAAGGTAGCGGGTAGGCGGGCTAGAATTTTGTTGCGATTGCATGACGAATTTCCAGCTGAATTTCAGCCCGGGCTGACAGCCCACGCCGCCATCTTGTTTCATTGAAAGCAAATCATTGCGTATGACCAAGTGCACTTTTCTACCCAGGTGACCTCGCTTTTCAGCCCGGGCTGAAATTTCATTCTGATTACATGAGGTTTTTAAGTCCGACTGCCCGTTTGCTGAAATTTCGGGCTGAAATTCGCCATGTAATCGACCCCTTTATAGTAGCCTGCGCACTGGGCCTGCACAATGGGCGCTTTTACAAGCTAACAGGGAGATATTTCAACATAACCGACAAACTTCAAGGCTGATCTGACTACGTAAAAAAGTAGATTTTGCGAGACACCAATACGACAGAAACCGTTTCGCTCTGTTGGGGCTTGTTAGCGCGGTGTAGCTTTGAGCAAAATGAACGACGACATCACAAGAATGCGGGTGGGTACAAAACGAAGACCGAAGACCTAAGACCCAAAAACGAAGACCCCCTCAAGATCGTTTTGAAATCACTTAAAAAGGCGGGAACATGATTCTCGACCGAAGCAGAAACAAGGAGTGACAAAATTTGCGGTTATTAACGAATTTGACCAGGTCTTCGTTTTGTACAAAACCCCACCAAAAGTACAAAACGAAGACCCCTTCAAAATCGTCTTGAAATCGATTGAAAAAGGCGGGAACATGATTCTCGACCGAAGCAGAAACATGGAACAACAAAAGTTGCGGTTATTAACGAATTTGACCAGGGTCTTCGTTTTGTACAAAACCCTACCAAAAGTACAAAACGAAGACCCCTTCAAAATCGTCTTGAAATCATTTGAAAAAGGCTGGGACATGATTCTTGACCGAAGCAGAAATAAGGAACAGCAAGATTTGCGGTTATAAACGAATCTAACCAGGGTCTTCGTTCATAACCCTACCAAAAGTACAAAACGAACACCCTTTTTAAAATCGTCTTGAAATCAGCTCCAAACATGATTCCCTGGCTTATTAATGAGGGAATAACATTTAGCGATGCTTTGTTATTACACTGTAACAATTGTACTAAAGAGGAGCGAATTCATTCAGTTCCGGTACGCATATTCAGGTCTCCATTTTTGGGGGTGTTGAAAAGTTATATTTACTCGTTAAGTTTATGCACCTATCAGAAAGGACAATATCCTACATGGTTCAAATACTGACTAAAAATCTTTCTAAAGAAACAGAACTGTATGCCGGATCGAAATTTGCACAAGAGTTTCCTAATTAGCCAGAATCTCTGGACCCGGCAATAGAAATATAGGTGCGCATTTTCGATCCGCTATTAAAGCGATATATATAAACGGCTAAAACGTTTGAACGTGACCAATATCCATGAGAGATACCTCTAGCAACTGACGAGATTCACGAGTAGAATCGGTCTTGCTTTACCTTAAACATCTACATATGGAGAGAAGAATAAACTAGCATCCGTGAGATTAAAAATACAGCAACCATGCTGCAGATTATCTGTTGGATGCCAAATCAAACGCTATTAAAAAACAATGGAGGTTTATCCTAGCTCCACTGAGACACACTACTCAACTACAGAACTAACTAAGGAGCTAAAAATTATTGCAAGAATTCATTATTCCATTGCAGTGGAATTGTAGACTACGGCTTTTTGAGACTTGGATCTAAGATGCCTGATATCCGTGATGGGAAACACTTTCTCACAAGTTTTGACACCACAGACTTTCGACACTAAATTACGGCCTGAGAAATTTAACGATCCTTGCATTTTCAAATCGATAACAAACTTTAGCCGATTAGTATTTATCTTGCAACAAAAGTGATCAATGAAACCGCAATGTGTGCCAATAGAGCTAGCACCAAATATGATAACCGCAAATCTTGTTGTTCCTTGCTTCTTGCTTCGGTCAAGAATCATGTCCCAGCCTTTTTCAAGTGATTTTAAGACGATTTTGAAGGGGTCTTCGTTTTGTACTTTTGGTGGGGTTATGTACAAAACAAAGACCCTGGTCAAATTCGTTGATAACCACAAATTTTGTCGCTCCTTGTTTCTGCTTTGGTCGAGAATCATGTTCCCGCCTTTTTCAAGTGATTTCAAGACGATTTTGAAGGGGGTCTTCGTTTTGTACTTTTGGTAGGGTTATGTACAAAACGAAGACCCTGGTCGAATTCGTTGATAACCACAAATTTTGTCGCTCCTTTTTTCTGCTTCGGTCGAGAATCATGTTGCCGCCTTTTTCAAGTGTTTTCAAGACGATTTTGAAGGGGTCTTCGTTTTGTACTTTTGGTGGGGTTTTGTACAAAACGAAGACCCTGGTCAAATTCGTTAATAACAGCAAACTTTGTTGCTTCTTGTTTCTGCTTTGGTCGAGAATCATGTTGCAGCCTTTTTCAAGTGATTTCAAAACGATTTTGAGGGGGTCTTCGTTTTTGGGTCTTAGGTCTTCGGTCTTCGTTTTGTACCCACCCACAAGAATGCAGCCGTAAATAGATTGAACAATGACCCGTACACAATATCAAGTTCCGTACCTTGGAACCAACTTGTCACCCGCATGTCGTATTGGTGTCTCGCAAAATCTACTTTTTTACGTAGTCAGATCAGCCTTGCAGTTTGTCGGTTATGTTTGTTCATTTTTTGGCTGATGAGGTCTTTCGTAGATCCTACGTATCGTTTACAGCATTATCGTTTGCGGTCTTTTGCAGTTTTTAGATATTTCAACGCCAAGGTCATTTATACAATAAATAAAAAAAGAAACAAATTCTAAAAATTAATTTTAGTAGACAGTAGTAGACAGCTGAGCGAGAATATTTGAGCTTTATCATAATCATCCGTCGACTCAAACACGATATTTATAAAGACGGGCCCTGTGTCTGACACGCCACACATCCTGGGCTGCGTGGCAGGCGTAAATTCTCCCTGACGCCTGCTGCGCGGGCTACATCCACACGTCCCGATCAGCCAACAGACTAGCAAGTTCACTTCCCTAGACTCCATCTCTACACAATCCAGCTTCCATTTGAGCTTGAGGGTAGTCATTAATTCTTCTGCAGCGTTAATCCGTGAAAAGTAAGGGAGCTAAAGCTCGCTTCCACCAGCGGTTACCACTCGTCTAACCCCTCTCCCCACCCCAATTATATCTAAGCATGTTTGAGAAATTTCCACAAGCGACAGTGTTAATTGTCTTTTCCCTTTCACACGTGTCTTCGAATTTCGCCCTATAAATGAACCGGCGCCTGCTAAAAAGGCTTTTCCTTCAAGGAGCAAATATTACCCAGTAAATTTATATTTATTTTCCCATTTCCTGCCGGACAAATATCACAAGTACCATATGTGCGTATTTTGCGTTTGTGAAAGAAACTCGTCACGTGTTCATAATCTGCCAATGAAATCATTCGCGGTTTTGTTTGTATGAACAGAATTCGAGAAGCCCAGAAAGGGATTTGTTCGGTGGTTCTCCTTTGTACTGTGTTGGTCTTCTCTCCGCGCACGCGAGATATTTTCGTTGTCAAAGGGAGAGCTTTGTCTGTGAAACGATTCAAAATTGTATAAATTCTCACCAGGTAGCAAATAGAGGCATGGGTCGTGGTCGTTTTTCGGGCGACAACAAATGTGGCCGTTGTTGCAATGCGTTCTGCCGGAGAGTTCGAACTGATTTGCTTCTTGTTCTCATCATAATTGGCGTTATAATCGGGTTTTTGATCGGAGCTCTTGTAAACGGCCCCGTTAATAAAATCGAAGACATGGAAAAAAAGAAAACGGTTGTGATGTTGATTGGATTTCCTGGAGAGTTGTTTATGAACATGCTAAAAATGCTCATTTTACCATTGATCGTTGCAAGTTTGATCTGTGCGTTAGCGGCCTTAGATGCGAAAGCTACAGGTCGTGTCGGAAGGCGAGCTCTCATTTATTACTTCTCTACCACCATTTTGGCCGTAATTCTGGGAATAGTGTTGGTGGTGAGCATTCAACCGGGGAAAAATTCATCTGAGAAGGGAGAAAAGAAGGTAGATGACTACAGGACACTAGATGCCTTTCTCGATCTCATCAGGTAACCCTATTTAGTAATTTAGTAACCTTTAATAAGCTTAAGCTTAATCGTGGGATCACATTCTGAGAATATGTCAATTTAGTTTTTTTTATCCATGTTGTATGATTCATTTCCTTATACCGATGTTATTTCCTCCATCCGCCCTACTCTTGCAAAGCAACTTATGTTTGTTTAAGAACTATATAGTTCATGTTTTCACTTGATTTACGAAACTGATATTTACCAAAGGTAACAGCTTAAACGAGTGTTTTAAACTGAAAATCAATATTGCTGATGTTCATTTACGCTGCAACAGTGAGTTTGAGTATTGTGCTGGCGACATCTTTCAGAATTCTATTTATAGAGGGGTTAATCCAGAGGTGTGGTAATCTTATTCAATCCTGACTGTCACTCAGCTGTAATGTTTCTCAGCAGGGGTGTCAATAAGGGACATCACCCGTACCATCTGTTACGGGTGAGTACGCTTGATGGGACCTTGATGTTACGGGCGATCTTTCCTGTTACATGTTAAATTTACAGACAAAGCAACAAGCTTGTTACGAGTGTTAAGATCAGGGCAGCTCCTGTCTCAAATCTTAATGGCAGCCCTGTTCAGTGTATGTAACCTCCATTATAAGGACATCAAAGAAAGGCTAAATTATAGGCGATGTAGCAGCTCTTGTAAAGTGTCACACCATTGGTTCGATACCCTTCGAGCGAATAATACAACAAACAACAGCAACAATGGCTCTCAGCCATAAAAAACAGAAACAGCTGCAATGCCTTAAACAATAGAGCTGCTGCACTAACATAAATAATATATATGTACATCTGTTTAAAATTGTCACAATAGTACCGATTATGTTATGCCTCCCTTTTCAAAGTCTTTTGACACATGTAAATGAGGTGCCAAAATGACATGAATTCAATGAAGTGTCCACTTGTGTAAGTTTTGGAGGTGTCTTCTGGAATGTAGGTCAGTAGACATTACATGTAAATCATATTATAATGCCCGCTAATATCATTAAAATATATTATCTTCTAAATAATTTTCTCGGGATCTTATTGCATGAACACATCACATGAGACAAAATTGGATGTCACTGGTATCAGCGAATATCCTGTGTTCGATTTCATATCTCTTGTCTGATTTTATTCTGATAACGGCTAAATTTAATAAATAAGTCAATTTTTGTTCTAAATTTTGGTCTCGAAAAATTCCAATTTTACTAAATTCATACTTCCCTTTAAAAACTGTAACTTTTCAGGCTCCCCTGAGCTATTGTAGAACTGTTGGTGTTTCTTATAATGTACCATTATCCAACTTTTCTAAAATTCCGACAAACTATGTTCGTTCAATTTCCGACAGCGACGTGAAGCGTTGATAAAACACCGACATGAGACATTTTAAAATTCAGACAAGCGACACGGGACCCCCACAAACCTCCCTGCCCCCCCCCCCCCTCCCCCTGGCAGGGCTTCTTTACTTACAGTTCTAAAATGGAAAAGCTATCATTAACAAGAGGCTGCAAGCAGCCTATACTCATGCGCATGCGTAAGAAAGTTTTATGATATATTTAAAACATGATAAGAAGATGTCCGACATTTCACCGTTCCTGCAAACCACGTTGTTTACTGTTGAATGTTTTGTCAATGAAGGCTGTACCACAATGAAGCCAGTAATTCTTTTAAGTCTTATATATACCTTACGTGAACATTACAGTAATGTAAGTAGGGTTGTAGAAGACACTGTCGTGACACTTAAGTAACGTTGTTTTACCGGAAGTGAAAGTGGCCGGAAGTCACTAAACAGAAGGTGCAAATGGCAAAGCTCTGAACTGGAAGTGCACAATTTAAAATATGCGTGCATAAATTTGCATGCAAAATCGTGACACAAAAAAAACAATAACAAGAAAAACGGAGCCGAAACCTTACCTCATCCCGCTTCGCGCATGAGTAATAAAGATTCAGATAGTGTTTTTTACAGTAGAACCTGCTTAATACGGATAACAAAGGGCCAGAGGTAAGCATCCAAATATTTCAGGAGTTGTCTTTATTGTAAAGGTGCATGTAGAGTTTATAAAATTATCAATTTTTTTACCTGTGGGACCACATGAACTGTCTGTAGTAAGAACGGTGTCCATATTTTGGAGGTGTCCATTAATAAAAGAGAGGTACAGTGTCTGTATAAGACAAGCCTTTGATCATAGTATTGTTGTGCACTTAATTTGATCTGCCACTTGGTCTCCCCAGTTAATGTCATTATTTACAACTGAAGGTACATTTTAAACCTTTTCTTTGTTAGGAGCTGCTTCCCCAGCAACATTGTTGCCGCAACCTTTCAGCAGGTAAAGTGAACTGTAAACAAACCTGGTTTCCACAAATTTTTGTTTCTTTTTACTCATAAACTTAACTGTTTTCCGACCATGCAAATTTCTTGAGCACATGTTTTTATTTAGCCTGGTTACTAAGGATAACCAAGATTGCTGCTTGTTTACAGACTCTTCTTTGGCTTCGAATTGGGCTAAACTACAGAATACAGGGCCACTTATTTGCATCTCATTGAATGACAAAAATGCCTACTGTGTTATTACTTGTTCTACAAAGAGTATCGACACATGTAAATGGGGTGAACCAAAGTGGTCTTGTATTCTGCATTCTGTATGTTTGCTCCATGTTGTACAGTCCTCAAATAAATAGTAAGGAGGCTTATGTTCAATTTCGAGGCTCAAAAGATGTTCCCAATTTTGAGCAAACATTTTGGGCAAATGTGGTTTATACGCCAGTTTTTACAGTACATTGTAAACTGTTTTACCGATACATTTTTTAATTTATTCATTTTTTGGACAAGTGAATTTCACTTTCGGACAACCAAAATTTGAGTGGCACTTGGACAAGTGAATAGAAAAAATGGTTTTTGCCCTGCTAAGTATATTTCAAGCACAGCTTGACTTTAGCGCACGTGAGATTATCAAGTAACGCTTTAGAAAATTGGGATTCGCACCTGATGCGAAAGTCTGTCACCTGAAACACTAGTCATGGTGGGCACAGATTCACTCAAAATCGCTCGCCATTCACGTGCTAACAAAATGGCGGACATTCCAACTTCGAAATGTCATATCTTTGGATCGCATCAACATATTAACAAACTTTTTTCACTTTTGAAATAATTGTGGCGTGTACTTTCAGAAGCTGTCATCAGATATCCCATAATATACTAATTTCAAATTTTGGTGCCATCTTTGTGACATCATTTTCCTGCCAAAATACCTAAATTTAAAAAAACAAATAACATACGATTTTTGGGAATGATAACTTCTATATTGTTGTAAAATTTCAGCTTCCTAGGTTCAAAACTGTTAAAGTTGAATGAAGCCCAAGTTTTTCAGTCGATATTATTCTAAATGACCTTTGACCCCAGCAGAATTTGGGCAAGGAATTCAAATTTTGAAACATATCTTTTGATCGGATCAACGTATTTACAAGATGTTTTCAGTTTTGAGATGCTTGTGGCGAGTACTTTCAGAAATTGTCATTAGATATCCCATAATATTAAGTTATTTTTTGGCGCCAACTTTATGACGTCATTTTCCCGCCACAAATTGCAAAAATGGAAAAACAAAAAAGATTCAATTTGTGAAAATGATGAGTTCTGTGCTGTTGTAAATTTTCATGTTAACAACATCAAAACGGAAAAAGTTATAATTATTATTTTGCAAAATGGCGAGCGATTTTGAGTGAATCTGTGCTCACAGTGAGCTTATTATTATTATTATTATTATTATTATTATTATTATTATTATTATTATCAATTTTTCACGCTGCTGCATGTGCCTTTTAGTCGGCTTCTGTTTTCCCATTGATCAAGTGTGGTTTAGATCAAACTTGGCGACGTACTTTGGCTCCTTTGAAATAGACACGTTTCCATGGTCACAAAGTAGAGAATGTGCATTTTACTCTTTAACATTCAAAGTAGATTTCAAGTGCACTAGGATCTACTTTGACTATAAGCCCTTGTGTGAAACCAACTATTTTATTGTCAGTTCAATAAATCAAACTTTATAAACAAAACAAACTGTTCTTGACTAGTTCAATTTTACGGTTGAACTTTATAGTGCACCTACTGTTATTACAAGCTTGATTTGTTTGGACTTGACTGTTATAATTTTTTATATGTGTATCTTTCAGAAAAAAACTAAATACACCACTGCCAAAGACAGAATTTCTTACATCAACAAAACAATCGATGCGGCAACTGGAAACTACTCAATGGAAGAGGTGGTTAAGAAAGGTTCCAAGACAGTTCCTTCTGGAATGATGGTTGATCCTAAAGGGTCTATAAATGTCTTGGGACTGGTTGTGTTTTCCATTGTGTTCGGAGTTGTCTTGGGAAGAACTGGTGAGCGAGGGATGCCTCTGAAAGCTTTCTTTGAAGCTCTGAATGAAGTGATTATGAAGATGGTTACTTTGGTCATGTGGTAAGTTTTAAAGTGCTTGTCACCCCTAGAAAGTTATTTTCAGAATCAGCTATTTGTACATTGAATGGTTGAATGGTAAAATATTTCTTGTTTTGAATGTCGTGTTTGTGAGTTGTAGAGATTTGAATTTACAAAATGCTAATTAGATGACGTCAACCCGGGACTTTGCCGTTATTTCTACGCCAATTTACAATGCGCAGTTTACATCTTGAGGATAATTAATTTGATAAATGCTAAAAATAAACTGTAGATAGTCAGTTGATTCGTAAAAAAAATATTACTTGGAGGTGAAAACAAGTAGTTGAATAATAAATGATTCCCGGGTTGACGTCATCTAATTAATTAACATTTTGTAAATTCAAATCTCTATAGCTCACTAACGCAACATTCAAAACAAGAAATATTTTACCATTCAACTATTCAATGTATATAGAGTTGATTCTGAAAACAACTTTCTAGAGGTGATAGGCACTTTAAGAAAAATGATAAAAATTAATGTACTTTTAAGCACTGTTCTTGCTGTTGCTGTTTGTTTCATTTTGTGAAGTTTTCTTGTTATTTTCTTTTGTTTTTGATGTTGTGTTTGTTTGTGTATGGAATGATAAGTGCATCACTGCAAGCCGACACCAGATAGCAGACACCGCTGCTCACTAACATAACTTAAAATGATCAACTGTAAAAGTTGTATGAAAGATGTAATAAACTGTTGCATAAAAAAAAATGAAAGTAAAGTGAAAATGTTTTAGTGTGATGTGTGTACATTGATAGTCCTTGAGCATGTAAGTGGCCCTGTTGGGGTACATTACTATGAGCAACATGGCGTCAAAACAGTGACATCAGCAATACGATTGTTTTTCAATTTGTTTTTTTATTTTTGGCACTCTTGGGAGTAAAAGAGTTACAATTATATTATTTTGTTTCCAGGGTTTCACCAGTTGGTATTTGCAGTTTGATAGCAGCTAAGGTGGCAGCTATGGATGACATTGTTAAATCGTTAGACATGGTTGGAAAGTACATGGCAACTGTGATTGCGGGTTTGTTGATTCACGCATTTGTGGTCATCCCGGTGTTGTATTTGATAACAGTTCGTAAGAATCCTTTCAGATACTTCATTGGTTTGAGGGATGCTGTTATCACAGCCTTTGGAACAGCATCAAGGTTTGTACCTAATTTGTTTTTGGTAGGAAGGCAGCATGACCAAGTTGTTAGTTGAGTTGCTGACTTGTAATCTGAAGGCCCCATGGTTCTGCAGAGCTGCTGTATTCAGGGTTGCAAACTTAATTTTTGTGATTTGCCTAGCACACTCACACAGATTAGTTTTCACTCACTCAAAAGAGTACTGTCCAGTATTAATAGTAATTGTTTAACTTGAAAGTAAAAATTCGTCAAAGTGAATGATGTTAGACTGTATTCACCATAAGGGTTTACAGTCAACACTCTTAATGTGGACACCAAGGCTGCAAATAATTATTTTTTCTTGAAAGGACATATGTACAACTTGGGTACCATTTTGGTCGGACAAATGAAAAATTTGGTCGGACATCACATTCATTTATTTACCATGCATTATAAGTGGGCATACATGACGTATTCAATGCTCAAGGGTTTGCGAATTGCAATGCATTAGAGCGATTTCAAACACGGTCAGCCATATGCTCAATGGAAAACAAGCAAGTTTTCCAGACATAATGTCCGACCACAGTTGCGATTTCGTTGGACATTTGCAAATTTTGGTCGGCCATTGTCCGATGACCGACTGTTATTTGCAGCCCTGGGACACCTCCATAAAGCAGACACCTCCATAAGGCAAACACCTCCATAAGGTGGACACCTCCATAAGGCAGACACCTCCATAAGGTGGACACCTCCTTAAGGCAGACACCTCCATAAGGCAGACACCTCCATAAGGTGGACGCCTCCATAAGGCAGACACCTCCATAAGGCAAACACCTCCATAAGGTGGACGCCTCCATAAAGCAGACACCTCCATAAGGCAAACACCTCCATAAAGTGGACACCTCCATAAGGCGGACACCCCCATAAGGTGGACACCTCCATAAGGTGGACACCTCCATAAGGTGGACACCTCCATAAGGCAGACACCTCCATAAGGCAGACACCTCCATAACGCAGACACCTCCATAAGGCGGACACCTCCATAAGGCGGACACCTCCATAAGGTGGACACCTCCATAAGGTGGACACCTCCATAAGGCAGACACCTCCATAAGGCAGACACCTCCGTAAGGTGGACACCTCCGTAAGGTGGACACCTCCATAAGGTGGACACCTCCATAAGGCAGACAGCTCCATAAGGCAGACAGCTCCATAAGGCAGACAGCTCCATAAGGTGGACAGCTCCATAAGGGGGACAGCTCCATAAGGCAGACACCTCCATAAGGTGGACAGCCCATAAGGTGGATAGCTCCATAAGGTTGACAGCTCCATAAGGTGGACACCTCCATAAGGTGGACACCTCCATAAGGCGGACAGCTCCATAAGGTGGACACTTCCATAAGGGGTACACCTCCATAAGGGGTACACCTCCATGACGTGGACATCAGTGGTTGGCTGGTCCCTACCAAACTACCGGCTTCTACACAGGCTTCCTTGTCAATACCACCTTAAACTTCACTTGTTTGTCTGTATCATTCTAAGGTTTTTAAAAGGCAGGCACCTCTCTAAGGTGGACAGTAACACTATTAATATGGCAGTCTCCTGTTCAAATTTTTTGCCCTGCTCTATAAAAAGCCAGTCAGCCTCCCACCAGTTAGAATTTTTAATGTGCTCTTCAGTCTGTGATAGTCCGTTTACTGCTTTACAGTGTTTGCACTATAGTGGTGAATTATTTGAAACTTATAATAAGTTGCTTATTTAATTTTTATTTTAACCCTATCATATATGGAAAAATTATCAAGAAGTTTTCGTGTGGTACATGTATTTGCCTCAGTCAGTAAAACTTTGCTGTAATATAGAACTTCTGCTTGCCTGATCTGAGAAACTTAATATCCAGGAATTACTTTCTGAAAATGCTTTGTTCTTAACCCTGACTGCCTTTCAGCCATGAAATTTAGCAACCTAACATTCTTTGTAAATAAACCATAATTTTTTTCTGTTTTAACATTCCTTAGTTCTGCGACTCTTCCCACGACCATGCGCTGTATTGAGGTGCATAACAAAGTTGATGCTCGCATCAGCCGTTTTGTGTTGCCGCTTGGTGCCACAGTGAATATGGATGGAACAGCTTTGTATGAAGCTGTTGCCGCTGTGTTTATTGCCCAGGTCAATGACATACCCTTGAATGCTGGACAGTTGATTACAACATGGTAAGATTAAGTCATAGCGTGGTTTTCAATTGAGTGTCGAGAGTAATTTGGTGATCGTTTTAGTTTTGCATTGCTCACGCTTTGCAAATTTAGCCAAAAAAACCTTGCACCACCTTCTCAACCAACAGAGGTAAAACCAAAACCAATTGACTTACTTGCATGCATTTTATTGCACTTGGCACCGGTACTTGGTCATTACATTGTCAGTGTCTGTTGTGATTGGTCAGAGTGATGTTTTGGTTTTGGGTTTTCAACACTCAACTAAAAACCGTTCTAAGCAAGAGTATTGCAAGTAATACCGTAAAATGGTATAATTGTCATGACCTATTACAGCCATGCTCCGTCATGCGTGACCAGTAATCACAAGACTGAAATGAACATTTGAATATTTCTTTGTAATGTCTGAGATTTGAATGAAACCTTGAAGATCTCTCTGGAAAACACTTTGAAAGTCACGAGTTAACAGAAAAATAACTTCGCTACGCACATAAAAAAACAGATATTGTTCGGATATGTAACATTTCAAATAAAATGATATTTTGTTGCTCTTTGTTTCCGAAAATGCGGTAAAATTCTTACGGAAATTCCG
Source organism: Cladopsammia gracilis (assembly GCA_022457155.1). Taxonomy (NCBI): domain Eukaryota; kingdom Metazoa; phylum Cnidaria; class Anthozoa; order Scleractinia; family Dendrophylliidae; genus Cladopsammia; species Cladopsammia gracilis. The sequence goes on from JAJGOT010000369.1 coordinate 859,515, forward strand.
AATCTCGGAATGAATTTACAAAACCAACGCGTAAACTTGAAAAATCCATTCAAATTTTCAAAAATACTGGTCACACGTGACGGAGCATGGCTGTAATACAGTTGGTATGATGGTATAATTATCATGGTATTAATACAGATGGTATAGTGGTATAATTATCATGACCTATTAATACAGTTGGTAGATGGTATAATTATCATGGTATTAATACAGATGGTATAATGGCATAATTATCATGACCTATTAATACAGTTGGTATGATGGTATAATTATCATGGTATAATATTTATTGCCATTCGATACATTTTATTCTGTCTTTTCATTGGCCGAGAGCCCACCACATGACATGCAAAAAACTCTGTTTTAGCAGTTATGAATAAATATTAAATTGAAAAAAACAGACTTCATTTGGTGATCGAATGATAAAACAATTATGAACTCGGCTAACCACAAAATATTGTGATTTGTTAGTTCTCAAAGATCAGTTCGGCTTTGGTTACTCACCACTGACAAATCACAATATTTTGCTCAACCTCATGCATAATTGATAATTGTTTGCATCAGTATTCTATTTAATATTTTTAGTGCGATCAATTTTTGACATAATGGACTTTACTGCTGAAAAAAACATTCCTGGTTTGTTGATATTCATCGATTTTCAGAAGGCGTTCGATAGTTTGGAACACAATTATTTACAAAGTTGTCTAGAATCTTTTAATTTCGGTCAGAACTTTATTAGATGGGTATCTTCATTCTACGAAAATATACAAAGCTGTATTATCAACAATGGTACAACCTCTGATTTCTTCACAATCGAACGAGGAGTTAGGCAAGGGGACCCTCTTTCTCCATATCTTTTTGTAGTAGCTGTTGAAACCTTAGCTATCGCAGTAAGACAAAACCCAATGATAAAAGGTATTTATTACAATCGACAAGAAAGAAACAAAATTACTTCAATATGCAGATGACACAACTGCGGTCCTTTCAGATATCGATTCAGTGCAAACCCTTTTTAGGCTGCTAGATGAATTCAAGAAGATCTCAGGTTTAGCCGTCAACCCCACAAAAACGGAAGCAATGTGGATCGGCTCTTTAAAAGAAAACAAATCGAAACCCTTTGGTATTAAATGGTCAAATGAACCAATTAAAGCTCTCGGTGTCTATTACACTTATGATCAAAACTTATTACATGAAAAAAATTTTTTATAGAAAGATTAGACAGCGTTAAAAAACTAGTAAACATATGGTCTGCACGTGATCTTTCCCTTTACGGAAAGATCACTGTTATCAAATCCTTAATTATCCCAAAATTTGTTTACGTGGCATCACTATTAGCCACTCCAGAGTGGGTGGTTCAGGAATTGAATAAATTGATATTTAAATTTTTATGGAAAGGTGTTGATAAGGTTACACGTTTGTCAACAATAAATGACTACCAAAAAAGCGGCTTGAAAATGATTGACTTAGAAACAATGGTCACATCTTTAAGACTTGCCTGGTTAAAGAGCATTTTCAGCGAAAACGACGGCACATGGAAGAATTACTTGTGTTATCAACTTAAAAGCTACGGGGGCCTTTTTCTATTTCATTGTAATTATGATGTAAAAGACGCTGTAGTTACATCGCGTTTTTACTCCGAATTGCTTCAATGGTGGGTCGCTTTTCGTGAGAATTATTCTACAGATAAAATGCGGTATAATATTATTTGGAATAATAAAGATATTCGGATAAACAATAAGTCAATTTTTTATAAAGCATTTGTCGATAAGGGTTTCCTTTTGGTTTCCGATCACCGATTTGATTTGAGTATTGCAGAGTCGTATAGTATTATTATAAGAAAGATCGAAAAAACTAATTTTTTAACATGGGCAGGTCTTAGACTTGCTGTACCTGCCGCCTTGAGAGACAACTTTAGAACAAAGGATTACACCTTTTTGACATTGCCACCCTCTGTGGTAATTAAGAATAATGATTTTGACATTTTAAAGAAGAAATCAAAAGATTATTATTCACTGCTCATAAGTAAAAAGGCACAACTTTCAAAAAACACCTCGATTTTAAAACGAGATTTTAATTTGACGGAAGACCAACTGGAAAAAGCATTTCTTTTACCACACATCATATGCTCAGAATCCTATGTTAAGGCTTTTCAGTACAAGGTCCTCAACTCCATATTATATACTAACACTAAGCTATACAAAATAGGATATCTATCTGATGATAAATGTTCCTTTTGTAAGTCGAAACCTGAAACCCTTTTTCACCTTAAACTTTTCTGGAAGGACTTTGAATTTTATTATTATCTGCTGTCAAATGAATGGATTAGTCTTAGTTTACAGGATGTGCTATTAGGAATTATAGCTGTACAATGCCCTTTACTGAACTACTTTCTAATAATAGCAAAACTATATATATGGGAGTGCAGAAGATCACAAACCCGTCCTATTATTGCTGGGTTTAAGTTAAGGATAAATATTAAATTTGAAACAGAGAAATATATTTGCACCAAAAACAGAACCTTAAGTGAATTTTATAAAAAATGGTCGGTAATGTGTAATGCGTAAAAGGTTTTTTTTTTTTTGTAATACATGTAGTTAGTAGTTTTTATTGATGTCTGTTTGCCTTTGTGTTTATCGTTAATATCGTAAGTAGTATAAGTAGTGTAAAGTAACATGTAAAGAAGCACTTGTATTTGTGTTATTAAAATAATAAAAAAAAATAAATAAAAAAAAATAAAATAAAAAAAATATATATTTAATATTTTCATTTATTCTTTTATATGATTTTTTTTTGGTCTACAGTTTCTACAAGCAAAGCTTAAAAGTTTGTAAATAACCTTAAGTTTCCATTTTTAAACTTTTTTAAGCTATTTTACAATCTATTTTTTACTATTTTAAAACTATTTTTAACTATTTTCTTTTTTAACCATTTTAAAATTTATAATTTGCAGGGACCCACTGAAAACCGCCATGGCGAGTGGGCTCCCTGGATAATTATTATTATTATTATTATTATTATTATTATTATTATATTACATGTATTTTCAAGTACATGTAAGAACTAGATAGGGGTGACATGTAAGACAACATAGTATATCCTGAGCCTTATAAAAGTCTCTTTCTATTGTTGTCTCTTGGGATACAACAGTTTACACGTAACTTATTTGAACTGAATATCACTGTCAATTTGCCGCATGTGTAAACATTTAGGATATCGGAAAACAATTAAATCATGTTCAATATTGATCGATGCTTTTTAAAGTGCACCTAACCCCAAAATTTTTTTGCTTAATCAACTCTATCTACGTTGAAAAGTTGAATAGTTAAATTTTTCGTGTTTTTAACGTTGCGTTAGTGAGTTATAGAGATTTGAATTTACAAAATGCTAATTAGACGACGTAAATTCCGGAATTTGCCATTATTTCTACATCAATTAACAATATGCAGTATACAACTTAAGGAAAATCAATTTGAGAAATACCAAATACAAACTGTGGATAGTCAATTGATTTGTAAAAAATATTACTTGGAGGTAAAAACAAGTAGTTGTACAATAAAATTAATGACTCCCGAATTTACGTCATCTAATTAGCATTTTGTAAATTCAAATCTCTATAAGTCACTAACGTGGCATTAAAAACAAGAAATATTTAACTATTCAACTTTTCAACGTACATAGAGTTGATTAAGCAAAAAAAAATGGGGGGGTTAGGTGCACTTTAAGGAGGCCGTCGCCATATATGGCAATGCCCTGTTTCATAAAATGCAAGTTTTTTTTTTTTTTACTGGGTGACTCATCCCACATCCACTTTTTTGGTGGCTTAAAACTTCAAAGTAGTGTCATTTTTTTAAAATATCAGTAAACAAGGTAATACAGGGCTGGCTTTCTCTTCTCTTGTTCAACTTTGTATCTCATGAGTAAAATATCAATCTTCAAATGTATTATCTTCTAGTCAATTTTATAAGTTCATCATCAGGGGCGGATCTAGGAGGGGTGCAGGGGGTGCGCACCCCTCCCCTCCCCCCCCCTGAGATGACCTGCATCTTTCTAATATAACTGGTATTCTGCAAAGAAAAGAAAAAAAAACGTGGTTACGTCATTCCTTAGAGGTGCACCCCCTCCTAAGAAAAATCCTGGATCCGCCCCTGATCATTGACACTGTTATCATTAATTAATGGTAGTTATGTCCCTACATATATACATATATAAACAATAAAGTTATATATAAACAATAAAGTTATTATTATTATTATTACATTATTTCATTATAGCTTCACTGCCACAGCAGCCTCAATTGGTGCTGCGGGAATTCCACAAGCAGGTCTGGTTACCATGGTTCTTGTCCTTCAAGCTGTCAATCTGCCCACTGATGACATTGGACTCATCTTAGCTGTGGACTGGTTTTTGTAAGTAACTGCAATAAATATTAGATTGTGGTCACCAGATTGCAATATTGCATAATGTTTTTGAATAGTAAAAGTAAAAGGGGTGGGAGCTGCCAAGCAATGGGTTGGAAGGTTGAGACTTCCCAATCACCCCCCACCCCGCCAACAACTCCCCCCCCCCCCCATCCTCTGCCTCCCTCACAAATCCCCTACTTCCCGTCGTTGATTTTGTTTTTACTCTGGTTACGAGGATATTATCCGTTTAGTAAGTCAAAAGATGCTGAACAAAGCAAAATAACCTGACTGTATTTATTATTTAAATACTTTCTCTTTTACAGAGACCGTATCCGTACAGCTGTAAATGTCGCGGGTGATGCTTTTGGAGCTGGTATAGTTGAGCACCTTTCCCGTAATGATCTGATGAGCATGGACTTCACAAAGCGCGAAGATAACATTCCTCTGGAACCGTTTGAGCGATACACACCCAAGACTGGAGAGGCCAATGAGGTGCGAGCCAGTGACGCTTCACTCGGGGCAACTAACTTCTAAAATGATAAACTAAAACAATTAACAACCTGAGAAGGGGGTGGGGGAGGGGTGGGGCATATGTGTGGCATTTGACTTCTGTTGCCATCCCCACAGAAACAGGATGGTAAGCCTGTACTACCACTGTGGGGAAGTCAACTTGAAGCAGGCTATTAGCCACAAATTGAAAACTTGTCCTCTTGAAGGCATGTCTCATAAAAATTTTAGAAGCCTAAGTGGGCCTCAATGAATGTCCGAGCATCCCTTTGGCCAAAACCTTAACTTGGATTCAGGACCCTGGGGTGTGGGTGTCTGAATTTTTTGGTGAGGACGAAATTACTTAGACGTGGTGTCATTATTGTTTCATTAGTTAAAGAGCTGATTAGAAGTACACAAAGTCATTAGGATTTCCAAACACCAAGAAGTAGGTTCTTAAAACTGGGCGCAGCCAATTTTTTTCAACTGACTCCACGGTGTTAGGATACCTAATGAAACACCTTTGTGACTGATGGATATAGCTCCTCGAAATGATCATTAAATACAGAGAAAAGAAAGGAATAAAATCGCCAAAATCTGTCTAATAAGGATCGTTTTGTCCAAACCATCATGCTTGTGATTTTCTTTTTTTAAACTTTATGAATTATTAAACAATGAGTTTGAGAAGTAATTTGCTGAAATTGGGGGGATTTGACCCTTATTTTTGGCCCAATAATGGCAGTTTTGAAGAGATATTCTTCAGAAATAATAAATGCTTCACAAATACCTATCCTCTGAGGTCCCATCTCAGCATGCTACTATAAGAGTGTAGTATTACGGGGGATGATGTGTATAATGATGTGAATTGTGTAAAAATAAACAATAAGTCAATAACATTGAGTTTTTGGATGATAGTGAGAAGTATAAGGCTGAGTGATTGTATTATCACTGAAATCCAAAGGTCAACAAGGATAACACAAACCAAGGCCTCAATAATTCTCTGATATCATGCAAAAACCTAATTCATCATTTTAGACTATGGCAGATTGTGGAAACTTGTAAATAATTTGACTATTTCCTGTTGGTGTAGAAAGTAGAAAACATGTAGCACTTCAGCATAGGGACATTCCACTTTTTAGCCGCACCCCCCCCCCCCCCCCCCCCAAGGAAGGCATGTTTTTGCAATGGAGGGTTTGGATTTTTTCTTCAAAGAAGCTGACAAAATTTGGAGCCTTCAGATTTTTTTTTTCAAAGGTGCCAACAAAAAAATCAACCCTTCAGATTCCATTTTTCAAAGGGAGCTTACAATAAATTGAGGGTTCGGATTCCTGCCATCTTTACGGGGGTGCGGATAAAAAATGGAATGTCCCATACATAATTATACACTTACAGTCAAACCTTTCCGTACGGACACCTCCCTATTACGGATAGTTCCCATGGCCCAAAGATACCAAAATCATACAATCTCTTGTGGACACTTTGCACTGGCCCTTCGGTGTACTCATTAACAAGGTTTGACTGTATTAAAGCCTGGAAGCAAGCTCCTGACCGCCTTTCCTCAACCAAGAGAACTTGCTGGTAGGCTAGTTAATGTCAATGTCTGTAGATACATTGTATGACATCATAATTGCATGCATTACTCTCAATATATTGCCATATATTTAACAGCCAGTTAGAATAGAGATAGTGGTGGATATTTGCCTAGCCTGTTCCTCGCTCTCCTCCCCAATCTCCCCACTTTTTTTGCTCGCTTTTCTTCGCGTCTTCCCCAGCTATGCGCGCTTTCCCCACTATCTGAACGCCTGGAGCAGGCTAATATTTGCCAAGCCGTGAAACGGCAAGGGGAATGTAAACCACTCTTCACTGGCAATGGTGAATAATAATTATTAAATTTAATTTATTAGCTTCACCAAGGAACAAATAAGCATACCACAACAAATAACATCAGTAGATAAATTGGCTGGATGACCGCAACAGCGTGCAGCCAATTACTGTGGGTCCATCATTACATTAAAATCAAATTGTTATTAGTATATACCACACAAAACAGTTATTTTATTTCTGACAAATTTTAACATGTAAATGAGTCAGCCTGTATATCCATTTTTAAGCATACCCACCCAAACGGGGCTAACATATAATCATAGTGTGTAACAACCTTGTTCCCAGGATCTCTCTTCTTTCTGCCCCCCTGGAATGAGAGAGGGTGACATGTGACCAAACCAGACCAGGGTCTCGCTCTCTCCAGGGGACTGGAAGAAGAGAGACCGAGGGGCCAAAGTTGAGTCTGTAAATTAAGCGATAATAATAATGATAATGACATGTAACATTGTGTGTGCTGGGTCAATCGAAGCTACCATTAATCAAGGTATACCAAGTAATGTAATTAATAATTGCAAGGCTTTATTTTTTAGTAGGAGATATTTGTAGGTCATTTACATTAGGCAAGGCTGTTGCCTAACTGACGCCCAGTAGCCTGGGGCACCAAAGGAACTGTATTAAACTGCCTGTATTTTCAGAATCATCTCTACATACATTGAATAGTGAAATAGTTTTTGTTTGGAATGTCGCATTGTGAGTTAAAGAGATTCGAAATTACCCATCTAATTAGCATTTTGTTCATTCAAATCTATATAAGTCACTAATGCAACATTCAAAACAAGAAAAATTTTGCTATTCAGGGTATGAAGAGTTATATGTTTAAGGATTATAGGCACTTTAAGCACCTAAACTTTTGCTGTAGCACCAAAATTTTGACAAGCTGGGTTCCTAACTTCTAGCTTTTGGTCTTGTGGGCTCCTTCAAATTTTTTTTTAGGCAATAGCCTTGTATTAGGATTTGTATATTAACCCTTTAATTCCCAAAAGTGCCAAACATCAAAGTTCAAGAAAAATCCCAAATTTCATTTTGTAAAATATTGAAAAATAAATGGTACCATGCAAAAGTACTGCCAAAGAGGTTTCATTTGAATGGTCACACCACAGCATTTTGTTGAAAGACTCAAAAGTTAGAACTGCACTTGACTACATTGTACACATCTCCATAATTGACTCTGGAAGTGAAGGGGTTAAACAAGTAGTTTAAACTGCAAGAAGTTCAATATTTCCCTCCAAGAAAAGTTTTGCATTTTTTGTTGATTACCGTAAATGCAAGGATAGAGGGCAATAGAAGGGCAACTTTCAGTCTAAAAATAGATATTTACAAATACAGTAGGTGTTTATAATGTATAAATTCGATAGGTTAATATTTTGCTAATTACAATTATAAGGCTGGAAAAAGGTGCAAGCTAGTATTCGGGTATAATCCTCTGGGACCCAGCAACAGATAGTAGAGGCAAGCTGAGCAAAGTCAAAACAAACGGAAAATTCAGATTTCTGTTCTTGACGTTTTGTTGCTAATTTTTTACCCTTTTGGACTTCATTTTGCCCTCATTATCTACCCCTGGGTTCTTCCCTCTACTTTGTAAGTAAAGTAAAGGGAACTAAGAAACCTTGGTAAAATAAAAGTGTTGTGTCCTTAAGCTTATAACCGGCACTTGTGTTTCTTGTTTTGTGTATCCAGACAATGTGTAGGAAATATCCATATCTTGCCTTGTCCCCATATTTCATGATACATCCCGGGGGGGGGGGGGGGGGGGGTACTCAACAAAGTTTTGTACGGGGATGCTCCGCCCCGAGGTCCCGAGGTCATATACCGTTTTTGACAGAAAAGGTACCCCTTTCATATACCTTTCATTGAAAATGGCACCCCTTTCATATAGCCTTTACGTGCGTCTGTTTGATATATTTTGAAAGGCCCTTTTTATAATACTTAAATTGCAGTTTTCCCTGCCTTTTTTATACTTCAACGGCGTGTTTTTCGCTACCCTTTCCTATTCTTCGTGAAATCCCTACCCTTTCATATACTTCAACTCGTAAAATCCCGACCCTTTCATATACCTCCAGCCTCAAAAAGGTACCCCTTTCGGGCCGAGCATCCCTGTATAGCCCATTATAGGGAGTACCCCCCCCCCCCAGCGGGACAACTGTTCACATCTTGGAACAGGTATTGTCTACCAACAGATTTCACCTCTTTTATCAGAAAACAACGTCCTTTTTCTTTGATTTTAGCAAGTTCAGGGTTATAAAATATAGGATGGTAAGAGTCTGAAATTCTCTTAACCCTCTGCAAATTTGTCCAACCCTGGGTGTCGGGCTAGCTAGTGGATGAGCTAGGCACTGACTGTTATGTTGCATTAACTAGTGATTCTGAAACTGGCAGTACAATAACAGGTTAACACATTATCTAACTTCATTCTCTGTGGCCTGCAGTCCAGGTGTATTTTGTGGTGAGTGAGCACCGAATACTTGCTTCCTGAAATGTTTGGGCCCTATCTTGGAATATGAAATTAGACGACTTGGCAGTGTAGAAAATGTGGCCAAAAGGGTAGGTGTCAGACAGAAAGACAAAGGAAGGAGAAGGTTTTTCCCCTCTCCACCTCCCTGCCCCTATTCAATTCAACCCAACAGCCAACATTTTGGGAATCCAAGATGGCGGGCAAAGCACTCACCCACCAAAAATGCCTTTGCTGCAGGCAACATTCTCTGAGCCCTTAACGTAAAGAACATATTCTTATGAGTCAGCCTTCTTGTAAGATAGATGTCTGTACTTTCTACTTGGAATTTCTGGGTTTCACCCATGGATAAATCAATTCTCCTTTTGCCAATTTCCCCAGCAGTGAAGGCCAGCTGTGTTTGTAGTTGTCATGATCAGGAAACTTGTTTACCAATGGGTGGTACAACAGCTGCGTAATGGGGAGGGGCTGATTATGAAGAGCCAGGCACACAGATGGTATGGGACCAGTTACTCCCCTAATGGAGCTGTTGCAAAGGGTATTGAGCTCTTTACTGGGACATTCTGGTGAATCTAGCAATTCAAACTCTACACCCCCTAGAATGGAAGACAACAAGTTGTCACCAACATGGAATCAAATCATCAATCTTTCATAGCAGAGAAAAACCATGAATGCCAGGAATATTCCTGGCATGTTGATAGGAATTGAAACTTGGAAGAGAAAGAGCCTTCCCTAAATGAAACAAAAAGATCTAGAAGATCATTGCAGCAACATTGTTGACAGAAATAAAAATAAAAGATGGTTTTCCATTAAAAATACTAATAGTGAAACAGTTCTAAAAATAGCAAGTCTGGTATAGAGCAGGGATTTTCGATGTTTAGTCTAGTATAGGGTTGCAAAATCAGCTGAACATGGTCTGGTACAGGGTAAGGGTTTCAGAGTCCCAGCTGCACACTCCCACCCAAACATATGCAGAGTACCCCCCTCCCCCCCCCCAAAAAAAAAAAAAAAAGAACTACACATACCTGGTATCAAGTCTGGTCTCACACAAGCAATAATCAATGGAAACACTGGAAGATTGTTCATTTTATCAATGGCTCTTGCGATGATACCCTTAACAAACAACACCATGAGCCGGAGTACAGTAAACACAACATAATACATAGCAGTGGTCGGCAACAGGAACAGCAGCACTGTGAAGCCTAGTGTGCCAACAAACAGTCTGTCAGCCTTGAACGGAACAATGTCAACTTTGTTTGTCTCAACATTCCATCTTCTACCTATGCAATGAAAGTTTTGAAAAGATTGTAAATGTATTAACCCTTTAAGCCCTAAGAGTGATCAGCATCTAATTTCGCCTTGTAATATTAATGCCTTATCAGTCAAAAAGGTCATGAGAATTAAGGACATGATCACACAAGCTGAGTTCTCTTGATATCCAAACAATTTCTCACCACTACTTCTATAGCAAATGTATAGGACTAGAAATGAGAATTTAAATTATGATGTTAGGGCTTAAAGGGTTATAGAGAATGTGATCATCGCAGTTATGCATCAACTGAAGGAGCTGCAATTAGAGCCTGCTAAAAAAATTCAGATCTTGACAGGATTTGAACCCATGATGTTTGCAATTCCAGTGCAAACGCTCTACCACTGAGCTCCTACTGGGGTAGGAGTAAACTCATACAGAGAACTACCTTTCTTAATCAAAGGACTCTAAGAGCCATCTTGTGAATGCAAAACAACGTAAGGTTAAGTCCACAGATCGGTTTTAATTTTCCACACTGAATTTGAAGTAAAAGAATTGAAGAGCAAAACATTTAAAACGACCAAAACATCTTAGTGTAACATAAATATACAGTGTGTGAAACAAGACTGTCTAGACAACTGAATGACATAATTACACTGGGGAATTAAAAAAGGGTTACATCCCAGCGATCGAGTGAAAATTTGCACATTTGCCACCGTATACAATATCTCATTCAACACTTTGCATATTCACATGGAAAAAAACAACAACAACCAAGGCTTGGATTGAACACAGATTTTACTTTTTTTAACCTTTACCTTAGGGCGATCTTTGCTGACGTCATTGTTTACATTTTGCTTCATTAGCATACAAATTTACGAAGAGAAGGCACCGTGCTAAATACGAATTGACTTCAAAAGTTGAAAGAGCTTGTTGAACTTAGTAATCTATACAATTTTTAGCTTTTTTCATGCAATATTTAAGGAAATATCTGCTGTTAAAAACTGCAAAATTGTTGGGTAGCAAAAGTGCTAATGAGACATACATTCTGTGGTGATGGCCGATAAACACACGGATAAACACAGATAAACTCAACAGAATTTAATCAACTTCAAACGAGCACGCCATGTTACAAGACCATCATTCCTAGCGAACACTCACTTCATATAATAGTCACGAAATGTCTCTTAAAGGCAAAACACTACACATTCTTTGTAAAATTTTGAGTTTTTAATACAGCATTGCATGAAGTGTATCTAGTATATCGCAGGGGGGGATACAGGGGGGGAGGTGAAATAGGTGAATTTTCACCCCCCCTTTTCTGAGACCCTTTCTTTCTTTTTTCTAAAGTATTTCTCAAATAATTAATATTTTATTTCTCTGGTTCTATTGCATTTAAAATTTCACCCCCCATTTCAAAATCCTGGATCTGCCCCTGTATTGGGCTCAAATTTCCAGAGAAAGCTAATTGTGCTATGCTCTTTCAATATTCTTTCAATATTCAGAGTTGATTATTTTGTAGGTACGTTAGAAAATGAGGCGCATATGCTAATGAGGCAAACCAAAACAAGTCTATAGGTGAAAACTCAGAATGTTTTACCAATTTTTTTTTAGGCCATTAAATACCACCACTTTTCCTATTTTCAGAACCCTTGGTCGCAAAATGAATCTCTCTTACCTGTAAACAGTCTAAACAGTGTGATCAACTTTTTAAGCTGGAAATTATAAAGCCTTGCAGCATATACATAAAAACAGTAAATGTGAAGAGTAACAACAGACAACACATCCGAAACCAAGGACAACAGGAATGTTACTCCCAAGCAACCAGACAGGATGATAAGACTGGTGATGACCTGCAGGTAAGGCTCGATACAACTCAGATATATTTGCCAGAGGTAAATGTGATACAGAAAGAACATGCTCAGATATTCTGCCAAGTGTTTGTTCAGTTTTAAGCCGGCAGGAGCTCCCTTCAGCCAATCCAGCAACGCACTGAGGAATTCCACAACAGTGTCGGTCTTGTCCATCATGAAGTCAGTAACACGCATATTGTAACCATTTGCAAAGAGCCATAACACAATCAGTAGCCCAACAACGATGTCTATTGATACTGCAGTGAGTAAACTGCCACACCACACCACTGGAAACAAGCTTACTCGATCAAGCTTCTCTTTAGTTGTGCCGACTTTTCCAGATAAATGCCTTGATTCTGTTGCATCTTGTTCATCCTTTGTGCTTCTTGACTGGGCAACACACATGCACAATGCCTTAACTTGACTAAAGCGGACACAGGACTGTAAGAAAACAGCTGATAGACTTGACAAGAACTTTATTATCTTCAATGCCCAAACAGAGTGCTTGGCAGTATTCCTTTGAGAAAAAACACTACAAACCCTCCTTAAAGCTTTAAAAAGAAAATTGAAGAAACTACTGTAACACGGTAAAGGACCTTTGGTTTGAAGCAGTGCGCAGACTGCAGCTTCTTCATTGTGAGATTTATTTAAAAGTATAAGTACCTTGGACAATTCTGTGGAAGGTATTTGTTCGTCGTACAATAAATGTCTCCAGAAAATACTAGTTCCGACGTCTGTGGGTCTGGTTGTCAAAAATGCATTTCCAGTTGGCTGTTTGTACAAAATTACAACAGAGTCATCTGGTTTCGACTTTTCCCCAACAAAGAATAAATGAGGTACAACGGAGTCTTTTGCTAAACTTAGAATAATCATCTCTTCAGTTAAGGGAATCATCTTTGCTGCAGCCAACACTTCAGATGTATTCTTCTCGTGACGTTCGTTAATCCAGATACCAAGAACACACAAGGAAACTGAATCATTCTCTTTCAAGATTTTAGAACAAGTTTCCAAAAGAGTTTGCAAGTTGTTCGAGTTTTCTGGAGGAAAAATGACTGTCGCGGCAACAAAGATGTGTTTCGGTGCTATCTTCCATCCAAAGATGAGGCCACTATTGCTAGCAAGGCAATGTCGAGGAAAAAATACTTTCATCTTCTTTGCGGGGTTTGCGGAGACGAAAGCGGCCATCTTGGAATTGAACGACACGAGACTGGTGACTAGCGTCCAGTCTGCACAGGCAGCGCAATGCAAGCCTCATTGCAGTTT